>JAOXYB010103049.1:0-15311 GCA_028565635.1 Phoronis ovalis
GATTGAAAGAAAAGAAACTGACTAAAAAGAAAATGTATACATTATAATACTTTTAGTGTATAGTTTTAGAGATACATTGTAACAAAGATAATTAAGAAATAAACGGTTCTCGCCCCCTTAAGATCTACTGAACAAAAATAATTTACTTATGTGACAAGGTAAAATATTCCATATCTGTAACCCCATATCTATAATGTGTAAAGAAAATGCTTGGTGTCACCTATGGTAATCACAAGCCGGGTGCATTCACAAAGCAACTAATTGCTTATATTATTCTTGTTATTTACCCCCTCAGAATAAACTTACTCTGACAAGCTGGTGTTTGCGCAGACCAATCACTTGAATTACACACTAGACTTGGGACACCCTGTAACTCGTAGCCTTCAGTACAATTAAACTGAACAACTGAACCAAACTCTGTCCCGTTGCCTTCAACAACAGTTTTTTGTCCATTAACAATATCAGGCTGAGGAGAGCAGCTAGCACCTGCAAATAAAGTTCAACAATTTTTTTATCTTAATTTTCATGTTTACTGTAAAAACAACAGCTTACACACTTTTTAAACTTGATAGCAGTTTGTAACTGCATGGTTCTGTCATGATACCATTATTTTGCTGAGCGTTTTAGATACTAAAAGTTTTATAAACTCAATACACTGGATGCACTATTAAATAAATATTCAAAGTTACCTATCCAAATTCAGAGGATAATATTCATTATTGCATTTAAAAAAATTCTCTTGCCACCAGAAAGTCATATGATTGATCACTTGTTGGATAGATGTGTACGACAATAACTACTAGAAACAAAATTTGAATGTTACTTCTTACACTCGCACTGTGATCTAAGAATTTCAAACCAGAAAGAAGTTTAGAAAGTTTTCATTTCTGGTTCTTTTGAAGTAGAAAAAAGAGCATCCATTTAGGTTCATAAAAAACATTTGTTTAATGTGTGATGTTATTTGATGTCGACTTAGATTTCCTGTGCTTGAGATCACCTAGCTTTTGCTATAACAGATGTACAATAGTGCACACAAGTAACTAAAAAGCAGCAAACAAACTGTATTAATCATAAGCCTTTTATAGCAACTTTTTAAACAGTCCATGAACACCTAATTTTGAACATAATATAAATACGGTACTACGAATGTCACAAAAATATTACAGTTCCACAAATAGAATTTTTACCATGAAACCAAAACAAAAAATTCAAAAACCATGCCAAACAAGAAAATAACACAAAACTACATTTCACTTAATTATTTTTACCTGGAGAAACTGTTGCAGCCAAAATAAATATTTTTGTTCAGTCACAATGTTGCATAATCTGTTAATTAATCTGCATAATTAGTGTACAATATGTCACTTTAAAATCAAAACATACATATTTGCAAACATTAGATATATTCATTCAATTTTTAACTTATTTATGAGTAGAAAAATATGTACTTCATCAATATCCAATAGGATTTCAAAATGGCTGGCTTAAAGTTTGCTAGACACTCATGTGAATGGCTCAACGCCAGTGAAATAATGTCAGCAGCTCAGGGGTCAATTCCTGGGGTCACAGCTGACATGCAGTGGACTAGATACTTAAATTGGTACTGTATCCAGCAATATCAACCTAGTCGGGATAATAAGACAGCTTTTCCATGATCTCTGCTGGAAATAAGTTGAATTGGCCAATTCCAAGGTCTAGACTTTGTCAGGTTACCCACGTTAAATATAGTCCTTGTTATTATTAATATTGCATTTTTTTTACAAAATGATCTTGTGGACACATATCCTCTAAAGTCAGTGTGTTTGAGTACTTGAATAATAGGTCAAGGTTACTAGCAGCTCAAAGTCTTGTTGGAATAAAATGGAAACCACACTGATTTTTAAGCATTCCATGGGAGGCATCTACCTAGCAAAGTCCGCATGGTACTGTTTTCAAATTCATGAATACTACGATGCATGATCCATGAAGTATGAAGGAAAATATTTCTGTATCTTACTGGCAGATGGGGACAATAAGCTGTGAAATGAATAATCCCAGTTTTTAAGCCACTCTGCGGAAAATAGATGCATGTTATGCCTTGAATTTTCTAATAACATTGACTTCTGAAGAGGAAAATCTCTTTGTAAGGCAAACCTATAAAAAAAATTCACTCTACACACAACTGCCTAATCCTATACATTACAGTTCATTAACAGTTACTAATAAACCATGGTTGTGATTCAAACACTTCTTACACCATTCACAACATACCTGTACACTGAGGAGGATCTTCCCACTGGCCATCTGACTTGCACATAATTGGTGTACTTGTCGTCAATGTGTATCCATCATAGCAAGCATACTCTACAGTATTATTATAGTTCACTCCGGTTGACCTTACTACATAACCATTATCTACTGCTGGAGGTTCACCACAGAAAACAGCTAAATTAAAACAGAATCATTATTAGACCAGTTACTGGGTGATTAGTTGAAGGCATTACAAGGTAATATACAATACATTGGCTGCAGCTGCCTCTACATGAAAATGATACTTGTTGTCAACCTCCATTGATGTTTAGTCTCCCGTCATTATCCCATAATTGTGTACATTTTGTAGCAGAACTTCAAAAGAAATTATTTCAATCCACGTACCTGTGCACATTGGTATTCTTTCGACATTCCATTTTCCTTCATACATACATTCCATTTGGACATAAGTCATATTTTGATACTCTTCTGCTTCAAATGCATAGCCCTCAGGACATGTGACATTGAACTTTGACATGTACATATTGCTTGCTGGAGGTGATGTTTCCGTGCTGCTGTTAAAATTTGGATCTGGGCAGTCTGCAAGAAAAACAATGTGACAGTGTACATAAACAAAAGTTGTAATTGCCAGTAATGTTGAATAAATTATTGACAGAAGCATAATCAACTATACTATAGACAGATATAGGTAAAGACCTGTAGTAGTAGGGTTATTCAAAATATTACGATCTGTATTCCTTTACAAAGTTCGGAGAAGACAATATAGGATGTTACAAAGCATTATACTTTGAACTACATTATTCATTAGTCCTTGCAAGCAGCAGTTAAATTCAGTGTATTATCAACAGACATTATCTGAATTGCAGGAAATGTGTCAACCTTACTAATTTTTTTTTATTAATAAGTCAAGCTACATACCAACGGAAAAACTGAAATTGAATCCTACTCCAGATATAATTGGACTTGTACTAAAGAATATGGCACCATTTCCAGAGTTTAAATAGAGTGGAGCTGGGGCATAGTCACCAGTAAACCCTCGCTCCGTATGAAGCTTAGGTGCTCCAGAGTTTTTACCATTATGCACCTGCAATCAAACCAAAGTATTTGACACTCAGGATATTACAATACAATTTCTTGAACTCTCAAATATATGCGACAATATGTGTATTTATTTCATCATGATATTACGATGTGTATTCCATCATGATATTATGTGTATTCCATCATGATATTATGTTTATTTCATCATGATATTATGTGTATTCCATCATGATATTATGTTTATTCCATCATGATATTATGTGTATTCCATCATGATATTATGTTTATTTCATCATGATATTATGTATATTCCATCATGATTATATACATTTCCAATAGTTCAATTACTAAAGGTGCCAAAAGTTGGCATGACATAATTTGTTATTTTCTCAGAGACCTTTGAACTGAATTACTGTCTACAGGAGTGACTACATTGGAAGAAATACTTTTTACCCTATGTCAGAAGAACATTGATTGATGTTGCTACATTCTATTCTTAATTCACGCTTGTGATATGAATTTTGGACAGAACAGATTTCGTGATTATTAGCAAATAACATATGCCCAAAGCACGTATATAATGCATGTCACATGCCAAGAGCTAGTAAAACTTATCCCTTCACATGAAATTTTTTTGAAATACACAAACACACTCTCATATTGCCTACCTCTCCTGGCATGTAATAGATTCATGTGTTCAGTTTTAGAATATCACAACAAATTTTATCACTTACTGAATTTAAGGTTATGCAGAAAATCTTAGACTATCACACAGACTTTGTCAATCTGACGATGCACGAGACAAAGACTTTGTGATAGAATTGAAAACTCTCTGGATTAGCTTAAACAATATGTTCAGTAAGTGACTAAATTTGTTGTAATATAATTAAAGTTGACTTTTTCTTTTTTCAATCCTATTAACACCTAGTAATATGGTGACATAATATCTTACAGCCAAAAAATCTGCTCCCTCCTCCAACCCGAAATCTCCATGGAAGAATATCTTAAATGGCAATTGATTCTCTGTAGAAATGTGGTAAGTACAGATGAAAAAGTTGGGGTACTGCACAGCATCATACCCTGGGGAAGATAAGACACCTGCTCGCACATCCTCAATTTTCTCGGCACAACCTATAACGAGAAAAAGGTGAAGGTTAAAATGTAAATGTGATTAAAATGTCCAAAATCTGAGGTCCACAACAACAAACACAGTTGCTTAAATTTTTAGTTTCATATTCATATTCCCAAAAAGTAAATTTTAAAGAAAACTCAAATACAGGAAAACGAAATTTAAATGGAAGCAAGTTTCAATTATAATTACATATATACACTAAATGGAAAAATCATGATATGAAGACGCAAATATCTGGATTTTTATATTAATAATATATATAATTATATAATTAATTTAATATGTATAGTTACCATATTTATACTTGAATAAAAATCCTCTCTTAGGAAGCAGTGCAGATGTGCTCATGAAGATATACATCTTCTGGCCAGTGGAAAAAACAGTTTTTGGACCCCCATTACTGTCGTACTTTGCCAATTCTTTGTCACTTGCCATATTGCCATTTCGTACAATAACAAAGTCACCTAGTTCAAGGTCAACATGTTCTGCCTACAATGATCACAACAGGCATTGCTAACATGAAGCCTCTTTTGAAAGTTCTTGATATTAATAGTATTAATGTTTATTTTTGGTAATATTAACGAGTAGTTTGCTTTAGCAGGTACACAAAATTTCTTCTTTTGGCATCATTCTTATGAGTTCTGGTATTTGCTCACGTGTGTTACTTATTTCATGTTTAGACAGATATTTTACCAAACTTAAACGGGATCAAGTACAAGACTTTCAGCTGGAGTATGCACAAAGCTTTCTTTAAACAAGCATTTTATTCAACTGTAAACATTAACTAAGCACTAAACTTAATCAAATCAATAAAACAAATTAAGCTTAAAACAAAGTTTTTGACATCTTTATTCTGGATGAAAATGGAAATAACTGTATTTCTTTTTATAAGAGAACGGGTAATCAATGATCACTTATAAAGGGAAGATGTTACCTGCAACAACACAGAAAAAATTGATTGCAAGCTTAAATTTTCTTACATAGTTGACAATATTTCATTACATAATTTAAATTTATTTACCTTTAACGATAAGATTTGGTAATTGAGAGCAACATCGATGGTCCACCTGGTAACAACATTTCTTACAAATGGTACTGGGAAAAATGGACTACCCACATCCAAGTAATCTCTGCTGGCTGTTAACATCTTGCCACCACCAGGTAAATAGTCAACTTCTGTAAAATTGACAAAAAAACAAAGGTAAAGTATCAAGTTGAGGTAATTAAGTAGCATTTGGTAAGATTATAGAATATTTGCAAATAGTTGATATTGTATTCCTATTTATTAGTTTTAGTAAAGTATAAATTAGCAGATGTTTTATCAATTAAAACAAAATAATTGAACATATTGTTTTTATCTATTCACTTCAATAACAAAGCACCACTGAAATTCAATAGCTAACTCCAATATAAATGTTAAACATTCTGATACATTGTTATAGTTTCCTTTTCTAGTAACAATCAAAATAGAAAAGATCCATCCTAAGGAAAATCTTGGATATACCTTTGTACTCACTGAACTTATTGGAATCTTAATGGAATTGTTAGTAGACAGTGGAGAGAAACAGGTGACTCTAAACCAAATTAAGAATTTACAAATTATTTAAGTCAACAGTTGGCATTTAGGATTACATTAAAACTTGTATACCCAGCTCTAGGAGGTCGCTGTTTGCACAATTTAGAAGTGGAGCATTACCTCTAAGAATAGAGACAGGCACATTTACACAATGTAGAAGTTAGAAACATAATTTGTAATCTGTCTAATAATAACTCAGTTGAAGACAAAACTCATTTTTTTGTAAACATTCCGTTGTATCCTAATTTACCAAACATTTTATTCAATATGGTTAAAATGAAGTGCAGTGATTTCCAAGTAAAAATGATGAAGTATGCTTGCTATATACACTGTTCAACATATTTTGTTCCCCTCTCTATGTCTATTGAACAAGCCTTTCACAGACATAAGCTAAAATTGTTTATTTATACTAATTCAACTGCTGTTTCCTTTTGCTGTACTTGTTAGGTAAATGTGCCCATTTGGGCTGGGTGTTCAATTTATAGCTATTGTAACAGTATGTACTTATGGGTGTGCATCTGACATGAGGCACATCTGTCCTTATATGTAAACACATGTCACTATAATAAATTTATTTATTTATTCATATTTAGGAGTAATGAATAGCTCAAGTATAATTCCAAGCACAGGCTAAGCAGCAAGAGCTAGGTAATAGTGGGGTAAATTACAATTTTTTAGAAAAAATTGAAGAGACAGGTATTGTGTGATGGCAGAGATTGTCATTTTTCTATTCTTACCTTCACAACTAAAATTCTCAGCAAAGTCATGTGTAAACAGGGCACAAGTAATATTTTGAATATAGGTCCTATTTGTTACTCATAAATAAACAAGCAAAAACTGTATTATATTATCATGCTAAAATATCTAAAAACAAACCTCCTGTGGTAATAGTTCCAGGGCAATTCTTAGCATAAAAATTAAACCCCATCATATGCATAGGCACACCGCGCTTGGAGTGCAGCATACAGGAACTAGCAGTGACATTGTATGAAAGAGAATTACATTCGGCTGAGATTTGGCATTCGTCTTGGCATTCTTGCTCTGTTTTGCCAGTCAATGTTTGAATTGGACTTTCATCTTGGTACATATAGTCCTTAAGCAACACCATTTTACAAGAAAATTCTAAAAGAAAACATGATTTCCAGTTGTTATGAAACAAAATCTGCACTCAGCATAAAGTATTATGTTAAAAAATACCAGTACCTACAAGATTACATTTAAAAAATGATATAATTTTGAAAATTTTTCTGTAAATGAGAAGTTACTGTGCAGCCAAGAGAATCCCAACTTCTTCTAGTTTGGGTTAAGACCATTTCAATATATCTAATGGTACTAGTTGTAATAGTAGTATTAGTAGCACTACATGATTTATTAAACACATTTTGAACTCTAGTAACAGTAAGGTTAAAATTACAAATAGAACATACTTGTTTTCCATTCAGCCTGGAATCCTTTTCTCTGCGTAGTTTTGTCGCTGAGGAATGTCACCACCATAAAGCTGTTGCTACTTATAATTGGTAGTCGACCAACAAACGACTGATTCCCTGACATTGTTGTCAATAACATGCTTGAGCTCTGTGTTTTACCACCAACGTAAATCTGAACAGTATCCAAATCTTGCTCGGTTTCAAATTCAGAAAACTATAAAAATAAAGAAAATGTGAAAAAAATATGCTTTAAATTTCAAATAAGTCACTTAGTGCACAAGTATTACTAGATTATCATAGTAAACTCGAAAGTGTAGTGATGTGTGCCTCTATATAATGCAGTGAAAGTTAAAATCTTTTGCAATGCATTTTAAGTAGGTAGGTATCCAATAATCACAAAGATATACAATATCATTAACAAAAATGATGTACAAGGTAAAGTATCAATAGATTATCGTATTGTATGCAAACGTGTAATGAACCCTGGTATAACAAAGTGAAAAATAAAATGTTTTTGCAATGCAATCAAAAGCAAGGTTACGTATCCAATGATCACAAATATACACAATATCATTATTAAACAGAAAGGATGTATTTAAAAAATAGGAGAAATATTTTGAAAAGCAATAAACAACTAATTGAATTATGCATGAATTATTAAGATGGTAACTTGGAAAACTATAATATTATTTAATGCACTTACAGTAAGTTGTACTTTTGAGCCTGGTGGGCCGGTGATGGTCCAAGTACAGGACATATTGGCTGGATAATCCTCAGGAAAGGAAGGTGTCATGAAGTTGCCTGACATACCACCATAATCGAAGGCACAGTTACTGGCTATAAAAAATACCATGCAATCATAGTTATTCAGGTATTTTGCCTTTCAGTTACAAGTATTCTTTGTGACTAGAATTGCCTCTTCAAAAGAATCTTCCAAATACAAAATATTTTATATTTTTAAAACCAAACAAATGCATTTACCACAATCAGCTACTTGCGAATACTAACTCCACAATGCAATCTCAACTGTTATAGATTAAGTTCAACATTCTTACCACAATCGATTTCATCTGAGCCATCAGAGCAATCATTTTCTCCATTACATGTTAGGGAAGAACTGATACATTCACCATTAGCACACTGATAAGATTCTAAAAAGGCAAAGCTTATTATAAGTATGGTAGTTTCTTATGTTATGCAAACATTATTGCAAAATTTGAAAAAGACATTGCAAAGAAATAAAATCTAATTTAAATTCCAATTAAATTAACATTTGAGAACCACTTATTTATGGAATATTTCACATAATGCGCTTAAGTCTTACCACTTGGACAGGCAGACCTCATACAAACAAATCCAAGAAACTCTTCACAAGTGTAAAAACTCCAGTGGTATTCAAAGGTGTTCTCTGGTGCTGCCGTTCTGTCAGCCCTTACACATTCTCCCATCATAATATCAGGTTGCCCGTCACCCCAGATGCCAAGTTCGTTAAAATCTTCAACTGGATCGCCATTGGACCAGAAACTAAGGGTGTCATTGTCTTCTGGGGCACCTTTTCTATTTAGACCTGTTGTATGAGTAATTTAATAAAGTTTGAACAAATTATTTGATTAAAAAGTTTAGCAAGTTTGAAACAATTACACCACAATAAGGAAACCCCAGCTTTTTAGTTTGCTCATAAGTATGATGAAATTAAAGATTAACACATTCCAGTTAAACTAACTTGAATTTACTATCACTTTCCTTGTATATAATGTATTACATAAGTGAAAATTTGTTTTTAACATTAGTGGTAATAAGAAATTTATAATTTTTATACTACATTCAGCACAATTAGTAGTACTGACACATGTGAAATAAAGTTAATACTGTGAGTTAAATTAATGTTTTAAATGAAGAAATAAGCAACTTTCTTTGAGATTTGAGGTTTGTTTCAGTCTTAGCCATGCTATTTTTATGATTTGAAATGACTACTGCAAGATTGACACTTGACTAATTAATAAATAAATGGTAAACATCCAGAAAAGAAAAACGTCCTCGGCGAGGTTCACAAAGTGACACCATGTAAAACTGTGCTCATACATTAATTTTGCTACAAAACTTAGGATATTTATGATCATACTTTACTAGAAATATGAGGAGGGAGCTGTAAAACAAGTTGTTTAGAAACCTTGTTTGTTTATCCTTTAAAGTATGCTTAATCTATGTTAATTACATGTCAGTACAATAATGAGCAAAATTCAATACTGTAATACTACAAACAACAATGCTTTTGAGAGTATGTCATATGCAGATTACATTATGATTTCCCTCTTGCACCAGTGTTGAAATGGCAGTTGTATTTTTAAATGGCCGGTTGTACTGTATGAGGAAATATATCATAATGTTATAAACTATATATGTCAACAACAGTCAAACCCTTTTACATTTAAAATGCAAAATTAAATAAGTTTTATTAGTAAGCAAATTAATGTTTCATACTGTAATGTACAATTTGATATTGATCAAAGCCAAAAAAAGAAACCACACAAGTTGTAACAAAAATTCATTACAATAACTTGTAAGATGCAGAAACATTTTATGTACTAGCCAATCCATAATGTTTTAATATGTTACACCAATATAAATCACATGTCACATATTTTGCTGATGCTGTCAACTGTGTAAAACATTATACAAACCAAAAAATGGCACTACATAAATTAGTATTTCAAACAAGTATAAAATGGAAATGTTTATGACCACTTAATCAAATTAATTGAAAAATAGAAATCTTTAACTTGTGCGTCAAACAGACAAAATACTACAGTGCATTTATTACTCAATCCAATAAGCTTTTTGTAATCTAAAATTATTACCTATCCAGAAGTTTGGTACTCCTGCACCATAGCTCAGGTCCCCAACATACTGAATGGCATCTGTATCTGGCAAGGTCACCAACTCAGATCCATAACTGCAAAAAATTAGGGGTTATAATTAATCTCTATACAAACTTAATTTCGCCAACAAAATCATATAGCCAACAGTCAGGTTCAGTGTTTATAGACATGTATGCTACATCATTTATTAATTGGAACTATAAAATGATAGACACAGACTTCGAGAAAGTTTTGCTGAGTGATAATTCTGTGCTGGTTGATTTCATTTCTTAATTCCTTATCATAAGTTTGAATGCGCCTTTAAAGAGAAAACTGGGAGCTCCAGAATAAAATTGTCAACAGAATGGTTTCAAAAATACCAGTAAATTAACAAGCATTTTTCAATAGAATATAAATTTCAATGTCAACTTTATCTTTGAAGCCATTACAATAACCATATTATAATGAAACAGTTTATTAAACTTGATTAAATATTTTTATGTGTCATTAAATTTGCAAGAACATCTCAAAAAAAGAATAAATGGGTGTTATAATATGACACTGCATAATGGATGGTCAGTGTGAATGACACATTAATTGGACTGCACTCTTTTAAAATGATCCTTGGAAAAATAAAGACACTTCTACATATGACTTGTTAATGGTTTTAAAACTTTATTATAAGAGATAATGAGCCTAGTGTCTCATATATATATAATTTTAATATTGGAAAAAGTTGAGTAGGATAACATTTTGTGTTAGCAGCATCAGTTATTAACTTTAAACTGGCCCATGAAATTAGGAGTGTTACTGACACATAACTATCTCCCAGGTAATAAAACCACTTTCATTTTTTCTTATTACAAGCATTCTAAGCTCTTCGAATAGTTTCAGCAATATCATTTCACGTCCCTCTGTCACCCACAAATGCTAGTTGACTTGAATATACATACTGACTTAATATAGAGCAGGCAATATTTGTAACAAAATTCCATGACAATGCTAAAAACTTATTTGTACAAATTAATAAGGCTAAATTTATATAATTGGTATGACTTGCAGCATACTAGCTTATATAACATTTTTTTTCACATTCCATATTTGTTTCGTGATAATCATTTTTTCTGTACCTGTTTCATAATTATATATCCATTTAGCATAATGTGTGCACAGCCTGTCATAATTGCCATGGTTGACAGAATATACAATGACATGCCTTTTATTATTGCCTTGGTAAATATGGGTCAAATGTTTTTTCTAAAAGGTTTATGCTTAACAATTAAGTCTGGTTTTAAATTTTCAAGTTGTGGTTTCGAATTGAGTTTTAATATTTACTTACAAAAAAAAACAATTGATTATACTTGATCTGCCACCAATATATCTTTTCCGGTCACATACATGGAAACAATTAATTGTTCAATGATGTCATGCATAATAAACAAGGAAACAATTATACTCCAGTGTATTACTGGCAGGCCGGTACATACAGTACTTCTACTATAAACGTAAGGCAAACATAAGCACAATAATAGGTTTTATAACAAGTTAGTTGCAATGGTAACAGTTTCCAACAACTTACATAAGTCTATCAAACATTGTTTACCATAAAAATATTTAAAATGCTAATAATTAATTTATGGTCATTATTAAAAGATGTCAAAACATACACAATGCCCTGTGATCTTCAGAAGTTTTTTCAATATTGTGTTATATGACCTAGGTCACAGCAACATTATAAAACTAAATTTTAGTATTGTGGAAGATAGATTATGCTGAGCTTTTTTTGACTAAGCACAAAAAGTGATCACCCTTCAACTGGGGGAGCAAAAAATGAATGCGTTGAATGCCTTAAATTTCAAAAGCCTTATAGAAAACAAAACATATGTCCATGATGATCTGCTTCCATCTAGCATATTACTTACCTCTTGCAAGTTTGTAAGGCATTATCCCATGGAAGCACATCAGTAAATACTTGATAACAGTTATCATCCTTTAGTGTCCACCCTGCAAAAAACACACAAGTCATTAGCAGGATGGAGTTGTGATTCTGTAAACAGACTCATTTTTTCAAATTTATAAAGGCCAGCTTAAAGTTATATATGGCAGACATTATACTTAATAGATAGAGGAGGGAACATTAATTGACACACCCCAAGCGCAGTGAATTAGCTCTTCTGACCAACTCAATGCACCTCTAAATTCACACATATTTCTTCACAAGTTTAAAAACCTACAGAACTTCAAACTCACTTTTTTCTTAAGGTGGCTAATCCTATGCCACCTAAAGGAAAGTGACTGCTGACACTAATAAACCAGAAGAAACCTCCAGATACCTTTGGCAGTTCTAAATCATTTGTTTTGACAATTTACATGTGGATCAAGCTTACAGTTGTCATGTGCACATACCATATAACACGGGGGTACTCATATTTTTTTTACTATGGGGCTGTGCCGCCCAACATAATCCCAAATTTTAGCTTGTGGTAGCAATTAAACTCAATTCAAATTTTTTGAAATAGTAGTAATCCAAAATTTTAAAATATTTGGGTATCAATCCATTAAATGATTTTTATGCAAAGTGACTGATACAAACCAAATTCCAAAATCTATTTATGGATACGAACCTAAAATTAATCCAAATTATTTGCTGTAAGCAGTTATAGTAGTTTACCAAATTTTGAATTTATTTATGGTAGAAATCCAAAAAAATACACTAAAATTAAGACGTATACAATTCAAATCCAAAAATTTTCAACTGGGCTGCACACCCCATCAAAAAATAACTTGGTATCCCCCGGGCTTAGAACCTATCAAATATGCTAATAAATACAAGATTTACTGTGCCCAACAGAAGCCTATGTGCAAGCTGTAACAGTTATCACTTATCAATAAATAGACTTATTTGTAAACTTGCATTGTTCATTGTTACTAAATTTATACAATATGATAACATAAAGATAATGATGTACAATCAGTTTGATCATGTATGCAAATTGTACAATTAATATTCAATACAGGGTGGAGGACAAAAGATTGCAACTGCAATGAAATAATTTTATCTGTCTGACAATTCAAAAGTTTTTATCAAAAGCTACTGTGTTATTGTCCTGCAAATTTATAGTGATCGAGGGCGTATGATGCTTGAATAATTTGGGTTAACACACCAGGTACCAATCTCTGTTAACAGACTGGCCATCTCCACCCTAATATTAATTATTGTACCATGACAATTATAGGTTTATACAAACAATTATTAATGCTTTTAGATAATACCAGTTTAGATACTAACAATAAAAAAGATGAAATCAAAGTTTTTCTGTTTGCTATGTCTTCTCTGTTAAATCTGATTATTGGCGAAAAATAGTACTCTTAGGGAGTGACTGTCTCAGGTTGTCATCAGTGCAGAATTATGTTGAATTGGCTAATTAAACTGTGTTGGTTATTAGACCTTTTTAATCAGGACATTTGCCAGTTGCAATTTGTAGCTGTAATTTGATTGGTGTCAAGACTTTCGTGACACTTTATATAGAAATAAAGGAATTATCGTTCTTCTGCTTTTCAAGATAATAAACAAAAATTGACTATGATTAAACCCAGACGTTAGTTGAGAAGGTACTGAGCCCTAACGGATGGATTTATTCAGACTGCAACTATATATAATATGAACTTATATTAAAAATCTAACCCTGCAACATCAACAAAAATATAAGAGCATCCTTCTTGGAAGCAGTTTTGTAATCTACTCCTTAGGCAGATCTCACAATATCAGCAAATAAAGTGAATGGAAACGATATACAGAAAATCAATTAAATTATGTGGTGTGAATCTAATCATTTAAGAAAGTATAACATTTATTTTACTATAAGTACTTTGCCATATATATAATTCCTTGGACTAATGTAACTTGTTATATTAGTCCCAGGTCAGTAAAACATTGTCAGTGTTCTGGGTCTGCTGTTGTATATCTACAGTTAGCTGGTCAGAAGAATTATGACAACACAGTTGCAAGACCAGTAAACTGGCATCATGGGTAAGTTTTTCCTATCTCAAACTGGTCGGATTTCACCGCTATCATTCATCCATGTTCAATAGCACAAAATCCATTCAATTGATGATGGACTTTCAAGAGTGTATTTTGTGCTATTGCACATGCATGAATGATAGTGGTGAAAGCAGACACTTAATTACTAGCTTGATTAAAAAAGTGATATTCTACACAAATTTTGCTTCCTGTACATTCCTATTCTCCTTCCGTTTCTTATAATACCATAACATTTAGTCAAGCTAGTAATTAAGCATTTCTTAAGCCCGATCAGTCTAAGACAGAGAAACCCCAAAACCCATGACCCTACAGCGGACCTCTACAACAAGCTGCAATAATACTATAATTACTCATTGCATGGTCCCAGGGTAGGGTCCATAATTATGTGCCAAACAAGTAAGTGGTAATGAATCACCTTCAGCAGCAAACTAGCTATTAAAGGATCTATTTAATTTGACCTGATCACCCGAGGGGCAGTCAATATGAAAGTGGGTACGCATGTTCCAACAAAATTTCGCGTGAAACGGTATGTTTCTCGAACCATCAGTGCATAATGCGCGTTTCGTGCTTAGGGTCTGTGTTTTTGGCTAAAATTAATCACTCATAGTGGTGGTTTTTTTGAGATGTGACACTTGATTAGGGGTGTTGCTTGGAAGTGTCACTTCGTTAGGGTAATAGTTAAAATTTCACTTTGTTAGGGGTGCAAATATGGTGTTTATTTTTTTGTAGAATTTCACTTCGTTAGGGGATTTTTTGAAAAGCCATGTTCTTGGAACATGGGTACCCACTTTCATATTGACTCCCCACCCCCCGGACCCGGTCATTATAGTGATTACATTAGTCAAACTAATCCAAAATTTATATTGCGTTCATCCTTTAGGGCCTTTAGCGGGCATTTATAGCATGTCTAGCATGGTGTAGGATACTTACCATCTGGACAGTTCAGTTCAACCTGAAATTAAATATAAAATAATATAAAACTTTA
>JAOXYB010103160.1:10001-21279 GCA_028565635.1 Phoronis ovalis
ACTGCAAGAAGAGTTTGTTTTTGTGCTCGTTTAACATATTTGAAATATATTTGTGAAAAAAATATGTAATTTTATGCGGTATTGTTTGCAACACTGAAAATCACGAAGCGTTCTGTACATTAATATTTGCTTACATACTGTGCCCTAAATATATCATAATTGTGTATTATAGGAACCAAAGGAAGGTCCAGTAACAAAACATATCAGACTAACATCTGCACTTATCCTCAGGAATTTGGCACGGTTCTCAGCTCACGGAAGAACGTAAGTACCTTTATGTATTAGTTACTTAGCACACCATACTCATTTTAGTATTCAGTACACATACTCCCTCATTTTGTGTGCTATCAAGTCATAGTTACTTCAGCGGAAAGTGTTAGATACCTGCTGTAATATTGACACTGTTGAGTTATTAAGAGATTCTAAGCGGCTAAAATCTAGTTGAATGTCCATCACTGAAGATATGGGTAATTTATGTAATAAAGGGTGATTAACTTTTTTATTTTTCAAAAAATAATTATGTTGATTAAGTTGTCTTTGTATTTCAGGGTGATAAAGAAACATGAACGCCATCTAGCATACATTGCCATGAGTACAGTGGAATCATCGGGAGCCATAAGTAACTGTTTATGGGAGATTCTTAACAATCACTGACAACATCAAAAACTTGAAAAGTTCTAATAAAATACTTTTAATTTGAAATTTGTGTACTGGTAAAACAAATGTAACAATAAGATAAATCCTTCTAATATGTTACAATACATTCGTACATTGCATAAAGCTACCAGTAAAAAACAAGTGCCTTCATTGATCCAGTTGTCATAGAGTGTGGAAAACATGGCTATACTACTTTTCTGTTGGAGTGTACCGACAGAAGTGTTGGATGATTAATAAGCATGTGGAATGTCCAAGCCAATATCACTACATTTTGGAAAGTATTTTCATCTATTGTAACAAAGAATTTCTAAGCATAATTTTTGCATCTCTTGTTATTTATTTTTATTTTGTACTTTCTTGATATTTATTATGGAGGGATTAAATAATTTCCAAATCAATTTTACTTACTTTGTAAAGAAAGTAGTTTTTGCTTCACTAGCATTTGATGTTGTATTGAAAAATAGTTGTCATAATGGAAAAGGTTAAAGCACAAATACTTAACCATTCCTTTCACATATTGTGTACATACATTATACATATTGTAGCATTTGTGTCGGCTTCATCATTTTGTATTATTCTGCATTGTTTTGAGTGTTTAATTGGTATAAAGTATTTTCATATGTGTTCATAGTTGTAGATATTCAAAAAGTTCAAGATGTTTGTAAAATTACCTTCTTGTAATATATTAATAAATTGCATTCTTACTTCAAATCTTCTGCTGCTAAGGTTATCTCTATTACACTTCCTATCACTGATGCTTGGCAATTCTTACAGACAGCTCTCAGATTTAATTCTAGAAGAAAATTGTATGTAGTTGGTTAATTTACAGGAGAAATAGATACACACAATGCTGCATGATAAATCTTTCTAGTCAGAAATACAAAAAATGTATAATACTCCTGAAAATTTCAGTCACACGAAGAATTACATTATTCAGGTATCAATGCCATTTATCCCATTGATCTTGCTAACAATTACCTCAATATAAAGCATTGACAATAAAGCATTTGAAAAATATGTTTTTTTATGTGTCTAATTGTCAAAACAGCATACAGCACAAAAAACTAAGTTCGCTATTTAATGCTGAAAATTATTGGTGTTTCTTGCAAACTGTCGAATTATCTCCCCCCCCTTGCTTATGGAGTACAAATTGTTGATAGGGGGCATGCGTTGTACCCTAGCAACATTAGCCGCCATATTTACTTGCAAGGTACCTCGAAATTGATCATCTCAAAGAAATATAGATATAATAACATTGTATGATCAAATATCAAAATAAGGAATGTTCTTAATTGTTGAATAGATAACCAAAGGTAAGATTCACTACTTTTAGGCTACGAAATATTCAGATGTTCTACAGCAAGAAGGGCTTGTTTCGTCAGGCATTAAGTGATTAACTGGTGATTTAACTAAAGCGTCTGCTGCAATCTGATCGTTTAAATTATAGCGGATTTCAACATGATACAATCTGGGTTTTTTGAGTGATGTGTAATCTTAATGTTAGTTTAAGGATTCGTAAACAATATATAGTGTCTCTTAACTTAAAATAGTAAAATTTTAAAATTCCGTAACTCA
The DNA here is from genome assembly GCA_028565635.1 of Phoronis ovalis. Classification (NCBI taxonomy): domain Eukaryota; kingdom Metazoa; phylum Phoronida; family Phoronidae; genus Phoronis; species Phoronis ovalis. The sequence goes on from JAOXYB010103160.1 coordinate 12,234, forward strand.
GGGAATTTCGTGAACCTCAGTCATAGCCATTTTTGAAATTAACACTAACAGGCATACTATTAATAACGAATCAGTAATATTACATTTATGAAACGATTCTGTTAATACTAAATACTAGTATCAAACGTATTAATTTATTGCAATACCATTTATCATCTACTACATACATACATTTCGTCAGCATAACACTTTAACAACTGCAATTGGATGGAAATCAGCATGAATCAAATTTGTATTTCAGAGATATGGCGTCACCAAGTGCTAGACCAAATAAGAGTTCTCAAGGAGGTAGAGCTTTTTCTGCAAACAGAACAAAAATAAATACAGCTTCAAGATCATCACTATCTGGACAACAATATCCAGAAATTAAACAACGAGGATATTATTCTGACATACTTACTGATGCGGCCACTGATAAGCTTGATGTGAGTAAATTTCAAGTTAATTATTATGTGCTTTGATTTTGCTTAAGGCTGACAGAGTTTACTTCTAGTATGCATGCTTTTAATTCTTGGTATATAAACCTTTTGTGTATGAGGGAATTGTCCCAAAATTAAAAATGGTGGCTTCCTTAAAACTAGAGTTTAAAAGCATATTTTAGAAAAAACTCAAGAAAATAACCTGCTTTTCTGATTGTTAAATATGTATTTGTATAACTATGCACTAGTTACATTCCTATGAGGAACCAATTCAGCCCACAACTTCATCTTTTTTGAATGAACAATCATACAGTTCTCTGCTCTCAAACAATTCGTTCATAAAACCTGGAATTGTGGGTTCAGTTGGATTAGTGACCACTGCTGCCACCAAGTGCGTGCAAATAATATTGAGTTGGTATGACATTTATAAGTATATGAAGACTTGTTCCAATTTTATGTTGAAGTTAATATTTAGTTTTGGTTATTGTTACACTAATAATGTTGCTTTTGTGTTGGATTATAGATACTGGGTGTGGATCAAAATGATAACAAGGTTGGTAAAATGTTACTAGTTCATAAGCATTGTACCTGATGTAAATGACATAACACTTGTGTGGTTCTTAAATTTACATATATCAGAATTATATAGATCAACTGCTAATTATCGTACATGTGGTATATTGATCTGTACTTAAATACTGCATTGCTTGATTATGGAAAGATTTAACATTAGAAGGTGCTGCTTGTTTTGGGTGCAAGCTAGCAGACAGTTCTTTCTGGTGACTTGGACTGTTCCTGTTACATTTCAATATGATCATAGTGTTTCACCCCATAGTCATTCAGAACTAAGCAAGCAACAAAGTTGCTATGTTTTTATAAAAATGATAACAGCTTTCCTAAAAAACGTTTTTGGTCATTTCGCAGAATGTTCTCAGTGGACCAGACACAGCTCAAGACACATTATGGAATGTCACTAAAGAAAAGCATACCCCAAAAGGTTAGTGAGAACAATCACAATAAATACAAATTCTTTACTTCTGGATTTGTTCTGGTACAAACACTATCTTTATTTAAGAACAATTAAATTAATAGACTAACTACTACAATTTTGTTACATGTAGCCTAGGTATGTAGCTTACTTTTTTTGATTGTATATATATATATATATTACATGGAGAGTACCAAAGTACTCATTATGACATGCTCAGATACAAGGGAAAAAATATAAGCAGATATGAACTACAAACAATCTTCCTGATCTGCCTTTAAATTGTTGTCTTGTAAAAGATGTAAATATATCATGGACTGTTCAATATCTTTGGCTTTTTAAATTTAAGAGAAATTTAAACACTGCGAAGCTCTTCACTTGTTTGGAAGAGTATGTCATAAGCATGTACTTGGTATAGTTTAGATGCATGTCTTTTTTATTAATTAAATAACCTATTCTTTAAACAATTCTTACATTAACTATTGTCTAATCAATTTAATAACTAACAATAGATGAAAGAACTCGTAGTTCATGCAATACAGGTAAGTATAAATGTATGCTGTGTATGAAGCATGTATGGAGTATCAATATTATCAGATTGTTTATATGAGAATGTCTCATTTACCACCATATGGCTAACCATATGGCTTGCATATATGTACTGGGGGTTGAAATAAACTGCCTTTATAATTATGATGTCTCTGAATAATGTCTTATTACAAAACTTCTGAATTCCCATATGTACTCCTGTCCCAGGATTCCTGTCTCTAAATACACAAAAAGGCCAACTGCTACATTATCCGATATTATTGTACTGACATCAAACATTAATGTAATGTATTGCACTTTTGATGGTTGTTGTGCTGTTATTCACCGTTTTTTATACATTTCAAAATATGATGTTGTAATAATAATAATGGCTAGCAGATTTAATTTATGTTTAATGAACCGTGTAATTGTTTCTACATAGCTCAGTATTTGATTTGTTGGCTAAAAAAGTTGTAGGTCCTTTAACTCGGAAGATCTGTTTCATATGTTTGATTTAGAACTATTTACTGATCTATGTTACAGTGACAACATTTAAAGGCCCCGAAAATTTGGGTGATGAGATTGGTAAACAAAATTATGGGCCTTCTACAAAAATAACAGACATATCGGTGAGTGGACATTGAAAAGAAACCAATCAACATGTTGACATATTAAAAGAAATTCCAGACTTTTTAATGTGGAAAAACTTATTTTTAATTTCATTCCATGTGTGTCTTTGATACACAAGTAATTTTACAATTCTACTTTAAAAAATGAAATTGGTTTGTTAGAAGTAAATCGTGTTGATGCACTACGTGTGCTACTCAGTTTGAGAAGTTACCCAATTTTGATTTAACACAGATAGTAGCATAAATCCACACTTATTTTTTACAGGATTTCCCTGATACGGCCTACTTACCTAAAGCTCAAATTGCATATTTTACACCACCTGGTCAGTGTCCTAGGAAGATTGAAATTGAAAGGTATGTAGTACATTATATAAACTAGTATATGACTTCCAACACAAAGTTTTTGGCATGGCAGCCATTTTGGATTCAGACAAATATAAAGAAGAACCTTTAGATCTCCAGCCTACGCTCTAGAACTAAGCTTTTTTTCCTGCTATAAATCGATCATGTTAGTATCGGTAACATAACTGCAGCAGAGTTTCGCCGGTGTCTTATCCTTTTGTACTGGATCCTAAATTCTACCAACCATGACCACAGCATATTAATGAAACATGCGTGAAGTAGGAGCTGGGAGTACATATAAAAAAAAACAATTGCAATATATTATTTCTGGTAATAAACATGATTTGCTGGTTTCCATCATCACACGTCTGATGTGATGACTTGTGCAGTTGTGGATCAAAACTGGAAATTGGCATTTCTTACAATGCTTTGTGCAGTATTGACTATCCATAAAGCATTGTTGCCACTGAACCGCGCAAAGGATCATATCACACAATCCTTTGCACGATTCAGTATCAATAATCTTTAAAGCATTATTGGTACTGAACCGCGCAAGGATTGTGTGAATTAGAAAGCCGATACAACAACTATATGGATTCCAACCACAAGCCTTAATTAGTATTTATGGATGGTAATTAAAGCCTGTTTGCTGGAGGTTATGTAGTTTTCGTGGTAGTTTTACTCTTTTTGTGGGTATTTCATGTAAAGAATTCAGTCAGATAGTAATTCATTTTGTTTCAAAATAGTTCTGTGAATAAACTGGTGTCTGTTTGTTTCTGAGAAATAAGAACTTTTGTACTGCTCCGCTGCTGTTGCTAGTATTAAAAATAGTTCCATGATTTACCATGGTACAGTTTGAAACCATTTTAAGCATGTAATCATTATACACAATTCTCTTGTAGACGAAAGCGTCACTATGCCAAGCAAGACTTGAATGTCTTACTTGCCCAAGAGGGAATAGATATCAGTCAACTTATGCCAAAGATACAGGATGAAAGCAAAAATATTATTCTAAATGCTGATCCAAATAACCCTGCGCCATTTCCTCCGTATTTACCACTGCATATTTTTGATAACACAGAGTATGACTGCCGAACCCCCAAAGAATGGCTTGAGATGGGTGAAGAGGATGGCGTGAAAAAACCTATACCAGGCAAAGCATTACTACCAACTTCAGATGATGTGTATGATTGTAAGTTTAACTTCATGCTTTTTACCAGGAAGTCAGTTTCATATATGTACTATGTACACCTATATGCAACAAAATATTTCCTTTTCTTCAAGACTGCTTTTACATTGCACACTGTTTGTGTTATAATCTTTGTTTTGCGCAATGACCAGTTGACAGCTTATTTTGTGCTTTACTTGAAAACACAATAGCAATATTTTAGCTATAGTCAGTTAAAACAGTTTATTCAATTTAAGTTAAAATAAATATTATAAATATTTATCAAGAATGAATATAATAAGCACTTTAGAGGATATGTTTAGTCTCTATTTTGTTTAATTTATTTTAATTTATTCTGTATCCTAGTGGACCCAAAAGATCCATCTATTGAATACAAATGGTGTAATGTTGGCATGCTTGATTATGATGCAAAAAAGAAGTTATACCTTGTACAGAAAGTAAATGTTGAAGGACGTATTGTTGATCCCAAAGGAACCCCTGTGGTTAATGGTGGACTAGCAGCTGATGGTATGTAAAGACCATTTCCGAATCTTTAATAAATCCCTCTGAGTGTGAGCATTTCAGATTGTTCATAATCTGTCCAGAAAACCAAGTATGATATTCATATTTGAATTATTTTTGTTCTTGAAATTTGTAGGGTATTGCCGCTTTAAAAGTAATGGGTTGGCATATCATGTAATTTTGTAGTTCAGAAAATTAATATTTATACATTTTAATTTTATTAAAATATGCTATTGTAGGTACCAGAATCTCATTCCCATCACAATACTGGATTCCAAGAGTTCGTCTTATGCTGCTCGCAGAAAATCCCGAAAGCTTTGCCAAACGTGTTGCAGAAGCGTTTTGGTCCCGTAAAAATACAGAAGCCCTACTGCGATACAACTTGTATATAGATTGCATGCCCATGGATGGAGTTGGGGAATTGGACCAGGCTTCTATGAAGCGAATGTGTGAATGGGCTAAGGGAGCCCCTTCACTGGCTAAAGACAAAGGGTATGTTTGATTTTAGTCTTTTCATGTATTCATGGATTTATAGTCTTAGTACAAGTACAGTTTAGTTCAGGCATTCTGATGCTGTTGAGAACAGGTTTTTCATAATTGTAAGGCTTACTACAAAACCTTTAAAAAGCCCTTGGAAGATTGTCTTTTTTTACAGTAATGAATGTAGAGATATTTTTGTTCCCATTACCTGATTTGCATGATGTGCATTTGTTTCAGAATTGAAGATTATGTTCAGGTCCTGGAGAAAGAAATCAATGTTGATTTTTGCCGCTCAATGAATCGTATTATATTTGATAAAACTGTAAAAGACGATCCTTCCACATTCGCATTTGTCACATTACCAGCCCCAGTGATGTCTGTAACACCTGAGAAAGGTTTGTGGTTATTTACTATAACTTTGTTCCAAAGAAACTTTAAAAAATACGCTTTCCATTATAAATATCCAAGCATACTTTTTACCATTGTATGTCTTGCCAAAAGTGTAATAATGTTATTAGAATATCTTTTTATATTACTTTTAACATAAACATTTGAAGTTCGAATAAATTCTAGAATTTGTATACACTTTATCTATCTTGTAAACAATAAATACCTTAGAATATTGGTACTATGAAAAAAAAATTGCTAAACTAATATACGCTATGGAATAAAAAAAACTTGGAAAGCCATTAAATTTACTTATTGTTGTATGTCTTGTAGGCTGCTACGTGGATGTACCAGAGTATCCCTTTGATGAACAGTATGACCATTTTGCCTTCAACTCTTTGCTGACTAGAGAGGAGAGTATTCAGGGCATAGGAAAAGTGCGTACAGAATGCAACAGAGTAGCTGCCATGTCTCTATTCCATGTACCAATGACTAAAAGTGTTAGACTGGAAGAATTTGAACAAATTCAGAGTCAAGCTACTTCCCAGGTAAGCTATTAGGTATTGTAACGTAAGTTTTTCTCAAGAGCTGCATCTTAAAAAAGAAAGACTTGTATTTTGTTCAGAAATAGGAGGTCAAGTTCTTAAATGCAGATCTGAATGAAAATTAGTTGGTCTTGAGTTTAGCCCTTTACTTTTATAGTTAATATGTATAACACTGTCTCTCATTTATGCTTTTTGTCTGACAATGTTTTCCAATTATGTCACTTCAAGATGTTTTCCCTCCTAGGTGTCACTGTTTCTGAAGGATAGTTGGATTACTACACTAAGAGCAGCAATCAGAACATGCCTAAGAGATGTAGGCAAGGGCTGGTTTAACATCCATGAAACCAACTGGGAGGTGTATCAAATTTCAAAGCTAAAGAAATTTATGGAAATGGTCAAATTTAACATGCAGGTATATCATTATATTGTATCAGTCAGTGTGTTGTAATGTCTTTCATTTCTGTGAAAAAAATATTCATTTTCTTTATTGTATATCATCATTCTGTGAAATGGGTTTTACCAGTCCTTTGTGCATAATGTGATACCCAATTTAGAACATATACAGAGCCAAATATGCTGCTTTAGATGGGAAAAACATATATTTATTACCAGTTAACCTTCAGACATAAAAAACTGTAAAACTGGTTAATCCATGTAATCTAAGTAGATTTTTGACACTTATTTATTATAGCTATAACATTATAAGTTATCTTTCAACCATAGCACTGAGTATTAATCAATTTATAACTTAAATCCTTTCAGATTAATATGAAACTGAATAGTTTTTGTGTATTCATCTGAAGTATCGTTTATTCTATTACAGGATTCCTTACGCTACTTGGTGCAGGATTCATTAGTAAACTATACACAGATGACACTGGATGCATGCCATGAAGTTGTAAAGGTACGAGATGACTTGGTGTGGGGTGAAGACGTTATCCACAGCCCTTACAAGTAAGTTTACTATGAGCTTTATCACCTTACAGCACAATAATGTAAGAAAAACTGAAATTTACTCGCTTATGTTTAACTCATTTAGTTGGAGTTTTTACAGCAACAATCTGCTATGTTTCAGAATTTTAAATTTATAAATTTGTACATCAAATCAGTAAAATAATTGGGAAAACAACAATAATAAATGCAGTATTTTAGTGTATTTCAAAGCAATCTACATTGAGTTGAGTTTGTTAATGTGTGTGCGTTTAGGAGGAGGATTTACTGAACACCAATAATGGTTAGGGGCTAACAAACAATAAGTAGGTTTTATTTAGTGTTTCTGAGATGCTAAAAAATAGATAACATGTAAAAAACAATTTTGTTGTGTTATATAATTATTTGTTGCCAATAACATGGACACAATTTCCACAATTTTTGAGCTGAGGATAGCATGTGTGGACTTACTTAACATTTCCATTTTACCATTTTTCAGACCAAAGAAGAATGCTCTTTTCCTTGTTGATTTGATGTTGGACAATCAAGGGTCCCATTTTAGTACCAATTTAAACAGTTATGAGATAACGGTCATTTCTCTATTCGATAAGGGAATACTGTCTACGCAACATGTACCACAACTTGAAAAAGTAAGAACTTTTTTGTCATAGATTTTGTCTACATAGTACTAACTATTTTACCTTGAATGAAATGCAACTTGCAGCTCCAGTTTTCTACCGTAATGGCTATAATGATAATAACATACTGTATACATTTATTGCTTAACTTTATTATGTTGTTACTTATTTTTCATCATTACTTGTATTTTCAGCATATTCTTGAAGATATTTTCTGGTCTGGTACACCGTTGTTAGAATCTGTTGGTGAACGAGAGCCTCATGTTGTAGACTTACGAGAAGCCATCAGGCATGCTATAAGAAAAGCACTGATACCAATGAAGGCTTATGCTAAAGAATATGAAAAGCATCTAGAAATTATGAATTTAGACATTAATGCTTATATCAAGTAAGTGATATTTTTGTGTTAAGGGAGGTTGGTCAGTATGTCACCTCGTGATGCACCAGCCTTAAAAGACCTTTTTATCAGTACTGAACGATCAGCTATATACAAAAAAACATCGAAGTGAATGCAATCTTATTGTGTTTGGCGTTGTAAGATGGCATATAAAAAAGTATATTAATATGTAGACTAAGTATTAAAAATGCAATAACATTAATAATCTTAAAACTAGGTGGAAAATGTGACAAGTATGTTACTTTGTGATGAATTAGAGATTCTTGTGTGTTATTTCTTGACACTTTCAATTTAATTTATGATTTCCACAGGGAATATGAAGCAAAAAATCAGTCTGCTGCTGAAGTAAAGAAAGATGTTGAAATGCATCTGGCAGAACAGAAAATTCTAGAAAACACAATACCGAGCAATATCATTATTGGACCATTCTGGGTGAACACTGAGAATGTCAGACAAGGATTATCAAAGAAAAGAAAGGCTCTGAGCAATGCTGTGTTGGAGTTGCTGGCTAGGAAATTGCGTACTCAAGCTGATGAGGTACAATGCCATCATGGTGGAACCATAACAATGCTGCAGTACTTCCTTTTAGTTTTTTATTAAACTTATTTTAAAGAATTCTTTAAACTTTCTCAGAAAGATGAAAAATAAATTGCATATTCTGTGTAAAGTTAAAAAAATGTGACACTGTTTAAAAGATGTGGTAATTCAACATACTTTTTCATACCATAACATTTGTCTTATATAGGCTTGTGAAGAATTCAAAATGATCAGCCGCAAACTGTATGAGAAATGTAACTGTATAGAAGAACTGGCTGACATGAGAGAGTGGATGAAAACAATTCCAGAGACACTGAAAGAACATCAAGAATTAATTGACAAAGCCATGTTAGATTATGAACTCATTGAAGAGTTCTATTACAACTTGTCTCAAGATGATTTCAATTCCAAGTAAGTGGCAGGGTTTTAGCCAGCTACCGGTCATTCCGTCAAATGACGGGTTATAATTTTCAATTGACGGTCAAAAATTTTGGCTGTGCAGGGAGAAGGGGACAGAAAAAATATTATTGATGATA
>JAOXYB010103271.1:0-11738 GCA_028565635.1 Phoronis ovalis
CTACTAACATGTGTATGTCCCATTAATTAAAGTCTTCACATCTGGGCTCCTGTCCAAATGCAGAATTTTTACAGACATCATCCCTTGAAACAAGATCAAGATAAAAACCACCAGTAATGCCAGATCATATAAAATGTACAAATCTAAAAATATAAATGATGCATCGTAAAATTTACTGAAATAATTGAACTTTCTCATATAGTTTTTCATTGTGCCATCAATGCTGTTACGTAGAAACTTGAACAAACCTGTGTTTCCTGTTTGGTATAACTATTCCTTTTCTTTCTCTTAACTCAGTCTCTGCCTCAGGGCTATGTAGAACACTGCACGTATATAGTGATCTGAAAATATGTTTTATTGGCGTTAAAATACTTGCTTTTGAAATTCTATATTGTTCTATATAAGTGAAACATATTCCGACTGTTCGTGAACCCACTGCAAGTACTTACGAGAAAGCATACACTGGGCCCAACACTGAGACTGACTTAATGTGAAATTTTTTTTTATTAGATTGAACAGCAGATTTAATCCTGCAATTTAACATTTGCACAAGTTCAAGACCTCCACGCGCTCCAGTGGATAACTATGAACTAAAATCTTAATCCTTAAAGCCAGGGACTGTCATTGACCATAAGTCCATAGTACTAAAAACAGGTTGCTAGAAATCAATTCTATACTAATATACTTACATAGGTCTCCTGGTGCTTACTAGTCCCAGTTAGACCAAAAGGCAAAAATATAATTTTTGGCATGATAGTCTATTGCGGAGCCGTAGGATCATGGCCCACATAATGTCAAAAACTGTTGAAATTTTTCCACTAAAAAAATGTTTAACATTGTGTGAGCTATGACACTACGGCTCCGCTGCAGGCAAGCCATAGTAGGGTCATGTAGCCAGGATTATCATGGCCATGGGACCATGATCAGGCCTCAGAGACAACATTTTGCCAAGAGTGCTAACAAAGAGAACATTTTTAGATATCACGTGCTTACCACGGGGTATGTTTGTTAGCTATAGATTACTAACCACGAGTTACAGTTATGGCCTTCACACTTCTTAAAAATGGACAAGGGTATCCAGCATTTTAGCGGCATTTTACTTTTTTAATTTTAGTGATTTAATTGGGTGGTATTAGTGCCCATATTATTACACGAAAATAGCATGACAATTACAAACCAACTTAACAATTAGTTAACTCATACGGGATAATTAGCCCATTCTACTACTGTAAGATAACAATACCTGTTCAAAATAAGCCTTGAACAGCGAAATATCCGACAAGAATGTTGCTGCATGGAAGCTGCCATTTTACCGGATGTATAACACTGCGCATGTCTAAGTCGCAAAGAACAGGCAGACGGCGCCCAGGTACAAACTGGACACATTTATTTGACACCCGAATTTTCACTCCGGTAACGAAAGATTTGATAAAAAATATTTTTTATAGCTATTTTAAAGTGATTTGTACAGAGTTTCAAAACAATTTCAACAGCATTTTGTGAAAAACTAATGTTGTTATTAAAAGTTTAACGTGGAACTAAAATATCATGTCGTTGTTTTTTGTATTGTAAAACACATTAAATCTTTATTATACGTTGTTTGCTGTTGAAGTAGTTGATGTGGACAAATCTTGTTTTCCTTTTTATATACTGCAAAGGTAATGTTTGTATTATTTTAAATATCACACATTATTATAGTTGTACGCATAAAACTTTACTATAGTTTCAAAGCATAGATCTTAATTATTTTTTAATTGTTTTTGTCTCCTGTAACTTTTCAAATTATAGCTTTGTTACTCATTGGGCAATCGATATGTATAGCAACATAATTGTCAACTTAAGAAATAAGTCAAAAGTCACCTCTTACACGGCAAAATAATTTTAAACTTATAAATGACGTGCATGTATATGTCCTTAACCCATTATTAAGTGATTTCAAATGTTGTGACAATATGTTTTTTTATGCGTATAATATTTATAGAGAAACAACATTAAACGCGAATTTTCCCTCGCAATTTTTAAATTAATCGAATTTTAACTTATTGCTAGAAATTTAGTTAAAATTTTCAGACTGGTTATTTTTTTTTAATAGTTATGTGAGCTATTTGCTATATGAATGCTTTTCAATTTGTGTTTTAAAATTCTCTTTTCTTAAAACATTTTATAATTCAATTAAAAAATATACAAAAAACGGAAAAGATAGTAGGAATTCCAAATTAATATGGATTGCATAAAATTATACAAAATCAAAGACATCAAAATATGATGTTTTCCACTTACAAAAACATCAAGTGCGAAGACAAAGACATATTGCACCAAGCCACCAACTCATTATGTACATGGCACGTGCCATGAGTACTAGCCCTACTCTCCTAGCTCGAGATGAAAGAACTTAACATGCACAGTCGAATACTTCATTCCAAAATATAAATACAGCGCGAACTGAAAACAGTAGGTATGGCAATGCCTACTTTTTACATTATTTTTTTTTGTTTATTTAATTTTAAAAACCATTGATTTTGGTCGACTTAGCTACTGGATATGATTGGACGGTAAGAAGTTTACGCGCGTTTACAACTCTTTGGTTGGTAGATAAATGAGAGAACAAATAAATTCAATGTTAAATAGTTTTCTTTATTTTGACATTCATTTCTTACAGTTGATATGGAACATTTCTCAAAACACTTAAGTTAGCTAATTTAACAAAAAATATTATATGAAACTTGTTCTGTAAAATGACTAAACAAGCGATAAAACAAATACAACTGAATTATTTCAAATGAACTATAGGAACCTGAATACTGTCGTTGGATTTTTACTTTCAACAATAATAAATTATATACAAGCATTACTATTCTGACTTTTTATTAGTCGAAAACTAAGTTTATACTTCATACATACTCAACAGTATCACGCTTTAATTAAAAGCTCTCTCCTAATTATAATTTTTATTAACACCCTTTGTCTAATTTTGAAGCACATAATTTCGTCTCCCAAATGGCAAGTTGTCCGTCGAGGATTTTTTAAACAAGAACCAACAACCTCTTTTAGTCTTTTAGACTACTTATTAAATATTTCTGTACTATGATCAGAACTTTAGTCTTAATAACGTTGTTTATTCTGTAATATTTTACCAATAGACCAAGATGATGGCAAATGCATAATGTTGCTGTTTTGTCTTTCTTCATGTGGCTTTAAAACTGAGGCCAATATGCACTGTGCGCAAGTGCATGGTATTGTCATTCCGTTATACACTAGATTTGATAGTCCGCCTTGGTGCGTTCTACCTGGAGGAGTCGAAAGCGCAGATGGTTGATTGGCTGGCAGACGCGGTATTGCAGATGCGCCTGTTGTTGGCAATAAAGTAGAGGTGGAATTAAATGGGTGGCGGTGTATTTGCTTCTGTGTTAAATCTGAATTTTGATAAATGTCACCGACTAGTTTTTTCATTTCTTCAAGAGAACTCGATAACATTAAGATGTAATTCTTTGCTAACATTAAAGTAGCAATTTTTGACAACTTCCTCTCCGACGGTCCATTTGCGTAAGGCATGACTTCTCTTAAACTGTCCAAAGCAGTGTTCAAATCGTGCATACGTTGTCTTTCTCTACCATTTACTTTTAATCTCAACTCTTGTGCTTCTTCTCCAGAGAGCTGTTTACCATTCATATCTCTGTGTTGCCTAGATCGGATTTTCCCTACGTGTTTTGCTTGATTCAGAGGATTCGGCGATCCACTATCCTGACTGTATTCTGACTCAAAGCTTCGAACGCTCTGCTCTTCATCAGAATCAATATCAGTTACATTAATGTTTCCTGATTCTTCTTCTCTGTTCATTTTTTTAGTATCAGCTGTCAAGGTACCAATATATATAGAACAGGTGTATTACAATGAGAGTCAACCGAAAAACGGCGGATAATCAGGTTGCAGTTTTCCGTGACGATCACTTTTATATCCACTTAAACGTGTTTGATGAAATTCAGCAAGATGGTTGTAATATTATTTAAGTCTTATAAGTACTTAGAAATCCTTTAGTCACGAGCCACTATTCACTGAATCACGAAAATTGTATCTAGAGTGCTATCTATCAGCGCTTGAAACAATATAATTTCTCTGGGGGGAGGGTTTATTACATGACGTCGCAATACTGTTATCCAATGAACTGTTATGTTAAGCCGCGTGACACGTGCTGTTAAGGTATTTTTGACATATTGCGTACCTTACTTACTACTGTAACTGTTTCCGAAAACATGAATTACCAATACGAAGCATTTTTCAAAAAAAAGCATATTCAGCTTTCAATGTTTCTTTTTAAAAGTTGCGATTTGAAAAAAAGAAAAAAACACTGCAATAATTATAATTACATACTTTAATTTAAAAAGTATAAGGTCTTAATATAGATAAGTTAGCCATTACTACATATATACCTACGGCTACGGAACTGTTAGATTTATGAATAAATACGTTATATCATTTTTTAAGGCAACGTCCGCAAGAATTTTGTTTTTGTACTGAATTTGCATTAACACTGATCCGCATATCTTGTTTAGGTACAATGTAGTAAAATCTGTTTCTAACCCCAGCAATACAATAGCACCCCGCGTGCCCCAAACATAAAACGCGTGAAGTATAAAACATGATTACTTATATTTTCAATAACGTCTGCCCAATTTTAGTCAAATCTGGCTGTGCTGTAATGGATTTAGCAAAGTTTATCTTAAATTATCTGCATGCCGTTCGGATATTCACGTAGCGAAACTATTTTCGTGGGAAATTTTAAATATATTTATTTACCTGTAAGAGAAATGTTCAGTATACTAACGTTTATCTGAAATATTGCTTCCATAAAAATAAACACAGCAAATGAAAAAAACGCGATTATATTTTGTAAGAAGTTCTAGAAACTCATATGGATTTCTTTATGCATTAACTTTTCGGCTTAATGTCAAAGCTTTAAAATTCCATTTTTTCTGGTTACTTACAAAAAAAAGTGTGAAAACTTTTTTATCATGTCAAGTTTGAAGTTATCATGAAATGATTTCGGGTAGCTGATTTATTTTTAAAATTCCATTTTACAAATAAGTTAATTATAAGAAAACTCGACTTTGTTAGCATTTATATTAAAACAAAATGATTAACGATGTAAATTCTATTCAAAATGTTCCGTTCATTATTGACTAATCAAACGCCTATTAGATCTATTAGATTTTTAAATTAATTTCAACAAGTTTTATAAACAGAGATAATTTAATTTGGTTAAACGATGATTCAATTTTTCATTTTTCTTTGCACAGCAAGGGACACGCGCTGAAATCACTTATAGCATATTGTACGAAAATTAAGTAATATTCCATCAGTATTATCGCACCATCATTAACTATGGGTAACACCTCTTCAGAATGTATTCTAAAGCTACATCTGTCAAACTATTATAGAATTTAATAAAGTTTATTTCACAATGAAGACCTGTAAATCCTGTCTTTGAAGTGGTTTGTATAAAACTTTCTTCCACATTTAACTTTGAGCGTTTCCACATTAGCGGCTTTCTTTCTCGGAGTTTCTTTTTGTTTCGTGCGTATCTGTTTTTATGTTACAATCGAGGTGGATATTTTAAAATAAAATATTTTTTTTAATTCTGTTTTTATAAAGGAACAAATAAACATGCTTAATACTTTTCTGGATTATTATAAAAAAATAAATTTTTTACATGCAAGATAAAACTTTACAATGAGAGAAAAAGCAAAATTTATCTGAATTTTTGTTCTTTATCTCAGAAAGTTATCTCAAACTTATTTGTATGAAAATTCAGTATTTCCCTCATCAGCATACTGCTACATTGGCCCAATATTGGCACTTGCCGATTTTTTTTAACAATTGTGTTTCACTTATTCAATTACTCACCCTGTCGCTTATTTAAATTTCCTAATAATTTAGTCACCTACATTATATATTTTAAAAGTCTGAAAAGATAAAAGATCAATCTGGTGCTAAAGTTCATTTTTCTGTGTATCTTTTCGATTTTATTTCTCGATCAAACTTTAAGTAGTTCGGTAATCATTTGCTCGCCATGGATTACCAGTCTCAAGTGGTGGATTATACTCTTAGTTTAACATCAAACGCCTGAAGTACTATTATCAACAATTCGAAATAGCATGTTAAAGTTTTTTTAATCCGTTTGGAACAAGGATGCTTGCAGGTATTGCGTCGCCTTCGAGAGCACTTGGTTAATGAAGATTTTTTATGACTACCCTATAGATTTATCAGATAGCTCATCCAAATTGCAGGCAAAACTATGCCTGTAACTGGTGGTAGAATCCGCATGGAAATCCGGGACAGAAAGGAATTGTCAGATAATCGCCAAGGAGCGAACACACATACGATATAAAAACATTTACAGCATTACCGTGGTAGGATTTGTGCATTATACATGGATCCTAATTAACTAGTTATTCGCCTTTAAATTACGGCTTTATTTCTTTAAAGAAGTATAACACAATTAGGTTCTTTACACAAAGTTTACTTATCAAACAACTAACATTTTTATTTCAAAAAATTTGAATTATCGTTTTTTTTTAATTATTACATAAAATATGAAATTTAAATATGTTTTGCAGATATTATGATACACTTTCCACAATATAACAACTGCAGCAATCCTAATTTATAATTTCCTGGTTTTCTTTCTGAAAAGTCAAAGTAAGTCGAAAGCTTACAATGATTTTTGAATAACTTTCAATTATTTCGTAATCCTTTCTTAAATGGATAATTGGTTTAAAACACCTTGCTTCAAGACATATCAAGAAGTCTAAAATCTTCATTAAATTTCTACACGTGGATGAATTCTTTTGTCAGTCTTACAAGTTTACCCACTCAGGCTGTTTTCACGACACATCGTGATGAGGTTTATGGTTTTGTCACGCTGAGAATGAAATCTGGCGGGTTTGTGGGCCACACTACTTGCGGATTGGGATGTCTGAAATATAAGACGTAGAACTTATCTCCTAACTTTTTCATAACTGTACAAATTCGGCCATATGCCACTGCTGCTCTTCACTTGTGTCACTTTCTCAATTAATGTTAGCATTCTGAGTAACTCTTCTTATTCATTGTTGTTTTTTAAATGTGTACATTTAGTGTTTTTTAGATTTATAAACGAAACGCTACAAATATTAACTTAAAAACTATGTAATACAAGAAAAACGTAAAAGTACAAGCATATATTATTATTTATTTATAATTATTTTATTTATGCCAGAATATATAAAACTAAATTTATTTATACATAGTCAAGATTAACATTCATATTTGTATACTAAGAAAAGTCGAGAAAATATAATTGTATCGACTGGCATACATATGAAGACTGTATTTTTCCTTTCTGTTAAATGGCATTAGGTCACAATTACTGTAACCGCAGTAGTGGCCCAAAGGCTGGAAGTAGTGCCAAAACCTTAAATTTATGATTTTTTTCTTTTTTCCTCCTTGGCGCTGGCTTTTTTTTTCTTTTTTTGAAAGGGAAATCATTGTAAAAGAGATTGAAACTAATATTAGCTTTTTAAAGTAAAATAATGAATTTTTCAGTCGTTACATTTTTTCGGTAGTAGTCTACATAGTGGAATAACAAAAAATTTGGTTGTCATGCCTGCTTTAAAAAATAACTGGGAGTAGGATACGTAATAATCTTCAGTTCTTAACAGGTAATTTTCTTCGAGCAATGCTGGGAAATTTTTATAGTGATTTAAGTTACATGAAATTACTAGTAGAAGTGGATGGGAAAATCAATTGTGTCCTTCTACTAAATGTACGTTATTTTATGTCGTTTTACTCTTCATGTTTATTTGTTTGTTCATTTCTTATCCGTGGAGTAATGCACGTGTTTATTTGTTCGGTGTGTTTATGTTAGAGACAACATAGGACGAGACGGTGAACCGGAGAGAAGTTTCCCCATGCAGATGATAAGATCTAAGTTATCCGTACACCTTGCTGCTATAATATTGCACACATATTTCTGGAATTTATATTTCATTTATAACTTAATTTATAAATACCAACACGAAAGGTAAAAAATCAGATTTTATCTTCGACATTCCTATGTCACGAATTTTAACACCAGGGAGGCAGTATTGATTCGGTCAAGTACAATTGGGAAAACAGGCACAGGTAACAATCTTAATTAGGAATTACTGAGTCATAAATTGCCTAATGAACAATTTAAAGTATTCAACGCTACGTGAATTCTCTGTTGAGAAATATGCTTCTAAGCGTATCATGATAGCTATCTCCCTGATATATACTTCGAATATTCGTCGATCTGCGCTCTAAATTGATAATTCTACCTTAGCTAGGTTTCGAGAATACTGGAAATATTGAAAATTGGCGAAAAGGCATAAAGTAAATGTGCCTAATGAGATCTTTTTTTTAAATTTAATTTTTTATTGCGTTTTTAAGTAAGCATTTATTCAGTTGTACATAGCATGATAAAATCAATTTTTATTTTCATATTTGTAGCTTTTATTGTATGGTCATAGTAGGTTATGTAACTGCCGTTAAATGAAGTTTCAAGTAACAGTATCGTAATGAATGCAGGTGCCTATTTACTCTCTATAATGCAAGTGAAAGGGTGCAATTTTCTCTGGGTGATACATCAGTTGCACATAGACACATTGAGAACCACATACTCTTAAATATATAACCAGACGGTCCAGGTTCAAGTGTCTGGACTCTTTCCTATATTCACACCGGCCGACTTAACCAGAACTATGTATGAATATTTCCTGGGTTATTTATTTTACCATATTTTCTTTGCAGTAATTACGCGCTTGGAAATTGGTGGAAAACCAGTGGCCCTCCTATTACAAATTAAAAAGAAAAACATTATTTATAATTAATGCACCAGTGTTATATGCAAAATTTAAAACAAATCTACTAAAAAGGTAGACACTCTTTAGACATTCCATCCGTAGCCGACACTAGTCAAATATTCTTAGTTCCGCTGTCCTTAATTTAAATCTCTGTTTTGGACCCGGTACATATGCAATATTTTTTTTGACAGTATGCATCACTCATCCCAGTTTCCTCATACTTCCGAAAGTGTTGTTTCTTCAAGTACGCGGAAAGCGACAGGACAGACAATTATCCATTCTTCCAACGCGATACCTACCAGTTAAATTTTAATTAAGGAAGCCTACTATTAAAATGTTTGCAAACAAGATCACGGTACTCTCCGACAGTGTTATTGACTAACTCTGTTTGAAACTGATCTAAAGGGTAATTTATGTTGCAAGCGTTCAATTAACTTGTCTCACTCTCTTGGATGTATGGTATCTTCATGCAGGGTATCTTGTAAACTACTTATATTACTCTTAAAAGTCATACCAGACTAATTTTGCTAATACTTTCTATAACTTTAAGAATTAAGTAATTACGTTTTCATGTAGTCAGTAAGTGTAAAATCTTTATACACCCAGTTTAGTATGTTAGCAAAGTATCCCTAAAGTATATGCTGCAAGATAAAATTATGTTAAGTCGCGAAACACCTTGCATTACAAACGGCGAAACAACTACTCAGAGGACATGGATAAAACAGAAAACCATCATGATTGTATATCACTGTTTTTTAACACTTTTAAGTAAAATACCTCGGCCAAATATATTAGCGAGATATTTACCCTATAAAACTAATTTTGATTGAAAATATATTATATAAAACCAAAACGTACAGTGTCAGAGCATATTGTATTGTTTTTAATTAAAACAATGTTTAAAGAGACTAACAAGTAGGGACAGTTGTACCAACATTATCATAAAGTGGCTCGTCCCGTTCAGGTAACTTATTTACGCTTTATGAGTTGAATTTAATTTTGGGAAGTTAGATTTAAATGAAAAAATAGACCAATGAAAGTATGCATTTTTGGAAAAGTATTAATAAAAGTTTGTTTATTAAAAACAGTGTTTTCACCCAAAAAGGCCTCATTGCTGATTACGTAATCATGTGAAATACAAGTAAAGTAATATTTCATATTCCTGATTTTAATACCTTTTCCAAAAAAAAAAATAATACTTTTATAATCTATCTTTTCATTTAATTTCCTAAAATTAACCTCAAAATATAAATCGTGAAAAAGTTACCCGAACGGGACTGGTCTTTCCACCCGGCCCCCGGGTATCCACTGTAATCCGATGGTTTGTATTGAATAAATTGAATTTGTAATTGTTTCCACCAGGTAGAGCAAAACTCAATATGGCCGCGTCCATGAAGATCACGTTTTTTTGTCTTCAGCTAGTTTGTTTATAATCATTTTCTTGAGTTGTGATCAATGCGATATACGTATAATATGCGGACCAATCTTTTTATTGGTATCCAAAGAACACTTTGCACACAAAGGTTGGTAACTTTTAGTTATCAGGATTACGTATCGTAAAGAAAACCTTTTACTTGTACAGCTTTATTTTATAAGGGGGATTAAGGGGTCACTATGTAGTTTCATTGTCAGTTCTCTTCACTATTAATACGGTTTAAAACTCTTGTTTGTTGTTCAGTAGTCAATAGTTAACAGTCACCTAGCTGGTTGTTACTCTTGTAAACTTTATTGTCAATGTGAGGATTGTCTAATATATATAAAAATGTGGCAATGATGACAATTTTTTATTTTTACTTAGTATTTCTGCACGTGAGAAAACGTACGTAAACTTTAAAAAAACAGCACCCACAATTGAAAATCAATATGAACTGTAAGTACATCGGCTAAGTATTATTAGTTATTTTAGATGTTTGCAGTTTTAATATTTGAAAGGTACGTAATGTGATCTTGATATTCAGTGAATACTAGACTAAGTCCTGGTTCATGATAGCTTCGCAAGCATGACCCTACTAGGGACAGCCTATGGCTTGTCCGTAGAGTCCTGGCCACCTCGTATCTCAAACCAGCCGCAGTTCGCAAACACTTACTTTCTTAATTAAATAAATGGATTCCACCCAAATGTTTGCTTCTATCTATTCCTTGACTCTTTCGCTTCTTATACCGCCGTATCTATATAACTTAATCAAAGTTTCGACAACAGATCAGCATAAAATCCAAAATGCACTCTTGAAGGTTTGTTCATCCATATGCTGTTGCGCATGTGTGAAGGCTAGTAGAATAGATAGGAGGCCTCTAGGACTAGGTTCATGATGTTTACTATATAGCTACCTCTTGATAATCTGACTGGTGAGGTGAGTGAACAGTCATGGACTCTTACATAGCCGATTACAGTGAAAGTGCCCAAATTTTGAAGTATATGTAATTCCTACTGAACGTGTTCATATATCAATATCCAGTTACTGTATGCACTCTGATAATCCAATTTCAACTCCCACTACTTCTTTCACCATTTGCAACTGCGGCCATGACACAAACAAAATTCAAAGAGATACTTCTTTCAAGAAGTCGTCTGTCATCTTAACTTCAGAGTTGCATTTGTGCCATCTGTCAGACAAGTGCAGTGAACATGATAGGGGTAGTGGGAGTATCTGGATTGTGATATATGAACTCATTTGGTAGGAATTACATATATTTTGAAGTTTGGGCACTTTCACTGTAATTGACAATGTATGAGCTAGTCCGACTGTTTGCACAGCTGGCAAGTCAGATTATCAAGAGCTACAGTAGTGCAGAACATCACGAACCAGGACTAGGTGAATACTAGAACATCATGAACCAGGACTAGGTGAATACTAGAACATCATGAACCAGGACTAG
>JAOXYB010103493.1:0-21274 GCA_028565635.1 Phoronis ovalis
TGCCACCCCGGGGCGATTATTAGAGAGGGGGCGATTATTGATTTATTTTAGTCACTAGAGGGGGCGATTATTAGAGGAGGGCGATTATTAAAACGGGGCGATTATTAAAGAAAATACGGTAATGCTATTACCTTTTTAGCAGCAACATGGCATATATAAGTCCCTGTTAAATTCTACATTGAAAATCTAAATTTCTGCAATAATGTCCTTATTCTGTAACAGAAATACCAAATTCTGCAAAGTTATATTGAAGATTTTTTGAAGTTTTGAACAAAAAATGAAGCTTGAACTCAAAAACAGTTACTTGATAAAGATTAAACTCGCAGCCATTCCATGGCGCTACAAGCACTACAGGAAACTTTGAATGCATTCAGGTGTTCTCGATGTGTCAGAAGTTTGCAAAGCGCTCATAGCACAATAAATAGCTGCGAAAAGTTTGGTATTGGTTAAAAGAATTTCGCAGGGACTGATATATCTAAAAAATGACTAGAAAGGTATTGCATAATAATGGACTGTAGTCATTCCATGAGTTTAAACACAAAGCATTGCATTTAAATCACAATGTACCAGTTTTCAATCTGTGACCTTTGACCTAATAGTATAGCTTGATTCTAGATGACAGAACTATCTAAGATAAAAAAATATGTAAACAAAAACATTGCATGGCAGCAAATTAGCCAGACAAGTCTTCTGATTGTTTAAAGAGTTGATTGTTTCAACATTTGTGGTGATGTGACTGTTTCTTTTCATACTTAGTTATTGGAATGTGCAGGTTTATTTGTGGGTTCAGTTTTGATAAAATATTATTGCAAAGTATTTGTCAGAGCTAAGTATTTCTACACTATGACTTCATTTGTTGAACAACTTGCACAACATGTTTGCTATTATACTGCAATATTCAATAGTATACAATACACTTCTATAAAATTGTATTAAGGATACAAGCTATTCTCCTATTCTGATTCCAGATGTAATTACAATTGAGAAAACAGGAGAACAGTTCAGGTTAATCTATGATGTTAAAGGTCGATTCACTGTTCATAGGATTACTAAAGAAGAGGCACAAGTAAGTTGATAGAATGATAAAATGAATGAAGTCTGGTATGTGTTTATACCATGGAATGTATAATTTTAATTTCGTCATTGACAAAAAAATTTCTATAAGTGCGGGGCTGCTAAGCTATACCGCAAGGAGCTCACAATCTTGGTATGTTTGAAATAAGTAGCGACAAATTTCGCAAAATAAAAAACTTCACTGATTGTTAGATCCAGGTACTGGCGTAACTATTTTAGACAAAGGTAAATTTTCTTATGATATCGCATAATATCTCAAAGTAAGAAAACAAATGAAACACTAAAAAAGCATGAATATGTATGAAATAATTATCACAGTACCAAGATGTAACCATTGAGTTATGTTATTGTTGCGAATTTCATAAAAGGATGCTGGTTACTTTGTTTATGAGCATACTGAGATTGTTTTGTAACCCAGTGTTCCACATTGTACCTCGGGTTATGCAGTATTACGTTTTATGAAAGCTGTGTAATAAGCATGCAGTGATATTTGTGCAGGAATTATGAGACTGTGTTAATGGGAACTATATTGATGGTTGACTACAGAAATCAGGGCTGTTCCACTTGATGTTGTACACGAACCCCACTTCACGCGACAACAACATCTTTAAAAGTTTATTGCTTTCTGTTATATGTATGAAAAGTATGAACTATCAGGCATGATTCTTTTAGAAATGCCTCCGCCATATAGCTAAAACTATAACGGCTCTTGCGTAACCTTTGCTATCTTGAAAATGCATATCTAGTGTTTTTTGGTTCTGCGTGGAATATAACGGTATTGTTTTAGCTCACATATATGCCAGGATTCTTTGGGATCTTCAAAGTTAATATTTCCAAGCAATTTTATGATATCTTTTTCTAACCATTGCAGTACAAATTGTGCAAGGTGAAGAAGACATACACGGGTCCAAAAGGTGTTCCACTTCTCGTGACGCACGATGGCCGTACCATCCGCTATCCTGATCCTCTTGTAAAGGTTAACGACACAGTTCAGGTTGACATTGCTACTGGAAAGATCAAGGACTTCATCAAGTTTGATTCGGGTATGTCGCTCGATTACTGGAATTATTACTTGTTATGAAACAGTCACTAAAGTTATACAGGAGAAGCACACTTTTAATAGTAGATCCATTGCATAATATTAATAATGCAAATCCCCTTTAATGTACTGCAAAAATTAGTTGTAGGCCAGTGAAACAAACATTTTATTATTTGTTGAATCTATCCATTTTGAATATGTTTTCCTTCAAATATATCCCAGGGTTAAACACAATATTTCAAAAATAAGTTTAAAAAGTGTTTTGAACATATCTTGCTGAATAATTTTGGAAAATTTGTTTTTCATTTATTTTACAGGCAACTTGTGTATGATGACCGGAGGTCATAACATTGGTCGTGTGGGCCTTGTTACCCACAGAGAAAGACATCCTGGTTCTTTTGACATTGTTCACATCAAAGATTCTAATGGGCACACATTTGCCACAAGGTAATTATATTCCTAAATAATAAGTTTCGTTCTTTTGTATTTTGATATGCGTAAAAAATTAGTATTATCATGCAAAAATAACATGGCAGTGTAATCAATCATTCTGTAGAAACTCAAAACTCAAATAATGTGTCTGGGTGCAGAAGAAATAGGCAACAAATTTCCAATTCAAATTGTATGCAGAATGCTACTGTAACATCGCTTTAGTGCATCATACAGTGTTATAAATTTTCTCATTTTAAGTATCATATGTTACCATTTCCAAATTGAGAGGCCCTATCGAAGCCATACTAGCAACATTTGTTAACGCTAGTTGTGGTCAAATTGTGGCCTATAACAATTCTTTTCTTAACGGTCGCTGATTTGACTTGTTTATGTTCTGTCGGCATTACCAAAGGAAAGTACACTTTGTTACTGCAGCATCAGAAGGGAGTAAGTAGCATTAAATAAATATCTAGTATATTTATTCAGTATAAAAAGCGTATTATTGAAAAGTAGACATACAGTGGTGCGGCAATTTTTCATCGTTGGGTTTTTTTAAGGTTACATCATGTACACTGCTTCACTGGGCAGCAGTGAATATGGTGCTCTCGTGTCACATGATAGGCAGCTGTTGCTCTCTGAAGTCCTTTAGAATGTGAATGAAATGAATGATATTTTCTATATTTATTCTTCCAGGTTGAACAATGTTTTCCTTATTGGCAAAGGAAACAAAGCTTATGTATCTCTGCCACGTGGTAAAGGTGTCAAGCTAACTATTGCTGAAGAAAGAGACAGAAGGCTGGCAAGTAAAACTCAGTAAACAGTCTACATTATTAATATCATGTAAATGTGAAGATAAAAAAAAATTAAAAAATACTTTTACTTGAGTTTGTTGTTTGGTCTTTTTATTTGCACTAGATAGTGTTAGTGGATATGTTTCAAAGCTGGTATCAATGTTCTGTGAATAAATAGCACGAGTGTCCTGAGAACTGCTAAGATCAATTTGAGTTGCTCAGGAATTATGGGTTTGATTGAGATTCGTGACCACTAATGCCACCTAGTACATGCAACTTCTCTATAGCTGTTACTCTATGTGAAGCCTACTGACAGGTAGTCCTGGAAGAATGACCCTGCTATGGACAGCCTACGGCTTGTCCGTAGGGTCCTGGCCACCTCGTATCTCAAACCAGCCTGCAGGTATGCACAATAGCATAATATCCATACAATGGATGAATGAACCTTCAAGAGTGCATTTTGGATTTTATGCTGATGCGCTGTTGAATCTTTGATTAAGTTATTTAGATACATTAGTGTAAGAAGTGGAATAGACAGAAACAAACATTTGGGTGGAATTCATTTATTTAATTAAGAAAGTAAGTGTTTTGAACTTCGGCTGGTTTGAGATATGAGATGGCCATAGTAGCGTCATGCTTGCAAGGGCTAACTGACCGGGGAAGTGAGAAGTTCACAGACCTGGTTACTTTGTCTGCCATTTCATATATCACAAAACTAACAACACAAACTTAAAAAAGAGAAGAGTTTTATTTGCAAATGCATACCAGTTATTTTCTGTTCTAAAAAGATGCTAATACTTAGTACAAATACAAACTGGAATGACCCCATAACCCTGCTAGATGATGTATGCCGATACCTGAGACATTACTATTACCCAAGGACGAAAATAATTATATAATGTTAAAAAAGATCAGATAACAAAATAACTGAATCGAGGAAACATTCTACAAGTGATGATTCCTGCAGTAGTTAGACATGAACAATGTATAGCATATTGCATGGTACACAGCAAGCATCTCGTGTGCTATAAAATATGATTGTTGTATCGAGAGTTGAGCCAAAGGATTTTTTGTAAGATGTTATTCATGATAGGTGGATGTCTGCATATGTACAACATCGGAATCATAAATAATGAAGTTGACCAACACCTTAGCCTTGTCTTTGAATATTAAAGTCATAATTGCCAACAGATTGTTTGCATGATTTGGTGGCGCCACTGGTAGCATGCTGCATTTAGTTTCGCGAGTGAATCACCCTGATTGTTCACTTGCACATGCAATATTCAGGGTTTGGTTTGCAACTAGTGGCTCCACCAAATAGAAACAAATAGTCTGCTGACGAGCCTAATTTCCTCGATCAGAAATAATACTGAACACATTCAACTTATTTGTATGACCTCCTACCTGTGTAAGTTCTGATGTTTCCTCAAATCATAAAATGTAAAGAATTTTGTACACCAGTCTTAATCATTATTGTTAAATGCGTCTCCTATGTGCTGTCTGTTGGATATTTACTGTACAAGCTGTGAAGTTTGCAACTGTATAAAACATAAAACAGGGTCAACGATTTCTTCCCAAATTACAAATAATATAATATGTCTTGCTCAATTGACAACATGTTCTAGACCATATGTTCGATATTCTCAACAGAAAGGTGACAAAACAGGCAAACTTCAAAACACCATTCAAAGATGGGATAACTTGACATGAGTGATGGCACTGCAAGAAGGCCAGACACCCAAAAATCACTCTAAGAAGGGTGAATTATCTAATGTACAGACATGAGCACTAAATAGAGTAATTGTTACAAACTACTTCAATGAGTGAGGACGGCTCATGGAGAAACTGGGTAAATATTTGTTTACTTTCCATTATAAAGGGACTATTGCTGTTTCATTTGTGCCATGTTTTTAATCTTATGTTGCCTGCTTTGAAGCAATTAGCCTATTCCTGGCCACAAATGTACTTCTTTTGTTCCTGATAATAGTGAAAACTAACATTTTGGTAAATGTGTCGGTGATGCATGATCTGCTTAGTTAAGGTGGCTAGTCCTGTGCAGGCAATTCATTCGAACTTTATACTTTGAGGATACATTTGAATAGTTAATTGAAAAAGGATAGACCAAGGGCAATAGATCTTTACATGATATATAAAGAATTATGAAAAAAGTTTGTATTCCTCACAATTACGTATAATTAGCAAAGGAGACCATTCTAGGTGAAAACTACCTTTTTTCGAAACACAAACTTCAAGAAAATATAAGTTAAAAACCCTACTTTGCTGATAAAAGTTACTTCCAACAGGTATGTATCTCTAACAAATGTCTCAGATTGCTGCATTTTTAAATGAACACTTCTAAATGATACGAGTGGTTATTGAATTTTGAAGGGTCATCAGTTTTGAACAAGGCATAATTTTAAAAAACCGAAACACTCTTAGAAATCTGGTCAAGTTTCCACTTTGTATCCATAGTGGTGTTGGATATTTTTGAACTTTATGTTTTAAAAAAAAACGGTTTACCCTAATCAGGCTAATGATCCCCTTTGCTGATTATGTGTCAGGTAGGAAAGTAATTAAATTACCACTTTTTGTAAAAATATATTATTTACTTTTGATATGTTACCTTTTCATTTACTGTCCAAAATTTGATAAAAAGATTTTTTTTTTTGTTGCATTGTATCTGGGACTATTATAACGT
The DNA here is from genome assembly GCA_028565635.1 of Phoronis ovalis. Lineage (NCBI taxonomy): Eukaryota > Metazoa > Phoronida > Phoronidae > Phoronis > Phoronis ovalis. The sequence continues at coordinate 6,035 of JAOXYB010103493.1, forward strand.
TTAACAAACTGAATCGCTGTAATTATTGGATCAACAGCTACCTGCATATCACTCTCCTGTAGCTGAAGGTATAAAATTCAAAACCGGATTTCCCGCCAGCTAGCGTGCATTGAAAATGGCGGAGCCGAGTGTAAATGTAAAATTCGTTTCTCAAAAAATAAACAAAATTCGTTGGCGTCCGGCTAGTGAACAAGTGTTAAAACACTCAAATGTCTTTGTCACAGGAAGCTGGGATAATGAGGTACATGTAGTAAATACGTCGTTTATGGTTCATTTTTGACTGTACTAAAATGCAGGTAACTTTAGTCTACTCTTTACTCCTTTAGAATTTCCGATTCATTCGGACATTCCATTTCTCAATTTCGCAAATGGGGACAATCGACATAGATCCTAGTATACATGGCCATGTGAAATAAAATAATTGGATGAACCTTGAAAGCCGAAGAGAAATGAAAGATCAAATCTTCAGTCTATATAAAGTCTACTTTAATCTGCTTGATAATCCTTGATATATCCATGCCTACAGAAATTATATAGTAACCCACTCAAATCTGCCAACTAGAAGTAATCAACCTTATAAACTAAATCAGCTCCTAACAACAATAGACTCGTTCAAATATACTCTTATCATCGATCCATCATACAATGGAACCGCTGCCAAAAGATATCGTAATGGCAAGCTCATTAGATATCTTCAAGTTATCATTTTTAATAGAGATACTTCCTTACCACTAAGATGTAGGTGTCCTCATCTTTTGTTATTAAATTGCACAGTGCACTATTTTATCCCTTATCATCGTTATTGTTCTTTGTTTTGTAGTCTCTAAGAAGTAATAGTCACTTAAAGACTTGAAGGGACATACTGAGCTCTAAATTCTAAATCTGTTTGAGATCTATGTCGAGGTTTAAATTCATACCCTTTTATTCTGTATTCCACTTAGTTGAGGAAACGGATTGGAACAACTGTGTTTGTTTCATCGATATCTTTTTTCGAAACAAGTGAAAGTCTGAAAACTACGCCTCGTTTCATTTTTGAGACCAGCTGTATAGTACAACATATCATTTTGTTACTTTCAGACTACTTTTTTGTTTTGCCAGATTCTTGAGTTATTTTCATACTGTACTCAGAGCATCCTGGTACCTGTGACATCTATAACTGATGGAAAATATATGCGACTGTTTCAGGCTGGGTGTTTTCTGTTTAACAGACATATGTACACAACTACTCTGATTGTCATCCCCCAGTCTCTCTTTGATTTGTACTCAATTTTCTTTTAGTTGATACACTGTTGGCCAGAGTGCAGGATCCGATTCCAATGTCTTAATTATATCACTCGTCAGTCAAGCTGCTCATTTTTCTGTAGCCAATGTTTCTTTATATTTAGCAGGAAAATAAGGTGTGTGTCTGGTGTTTAACTAACTCAAGCCAAGAAATGCCTGCTAGTAATGAATGCATGATTCCAGAAAATGAACCAACACTGATTTGTGAAACAGCACATGTGGGTGATGTTACTGATTTAACAGTAAGTTGCCAGAATGGAGAAACAGTGAAAGTTATTATTTTTAAATGTTGGTGTATTTCAAGTTGAAGTAAACAGTTTGTGTTAACATTTTATGTAGCTGGGAGTAAGGTGGTAGATAACGAATGTTTTACTTAATACTTTGTTTTAATTTTTGGACTACAAGAGATTATTTATTATTAGAGATTATTTCTGAAGACTTGATTATCTCAAAAATCATGCATACTAGTCTAGAAGCAAAATTTAAAACTTGATGAAACTGAAATGGACTCACAGCCTACCAGTTTTAATAGCTGGTGAGATAATCGTTGATCTGGCCTAGTGCTACACTACTTTTATATGCAGATATTCAGATCAGTGTCACTCCAAAATCTATAACTAGTAAGTATATGTTTCTGAATTGGATTCATAATCTACTGTACTATATACATAATTTCCTTAATATAAATACCCACATGTACCTTAACCAGCATTTCTTTTTGTAGTATTTAAATCAAGACCTGATCATAGCATCATCCTCTGTAGGAACTGTCACAGTGTATAAACAACAAAAAAGCCACCAGGTGTGTACCCATTAATAATTATTACTGACGGGACTAGAAAATTATAATAATAGGAAAAGGGTCATTGTGAAAAATTAACTAGTGTAATTTAGACATGATGAAAATAATTTATTATTATTGAAAGTGTCACATCATCGTGGTAATAAACTTTTGTGAAGAGTTCATGTTTTTGGGTTTTACTATCTAATTTTTGATAGGTATCCCACTTTTTTTTGCTAGAATAAATAAGTTGAAGAGGAATTTTTCTCAACTTTCCTAATCTTTTGTAAGAATTATCAATGTGCTGTATTTTCACAATATAATTTGTGATTTTATGAACTAGTGATTCTGTCATACATGAATTGGTTTTATGTCTTGCCTGGGCTTACAAAACAGTTTGAAATATTATAAGTAATGTACGGGATACCTTATTTTTACAGACGTTAGGTGTTTTGCAGCGGTGGCCAATGGTTCATCATAACCATGGTGACCAACCTGCACCATGTACTGGCATTGCCTCTCAAGGTGAAGACATTGTTACAGTGGGAGAAGATGGAAGAATAAATGCTCTTAATATTCAAAATAATTATCCTGTTAGAACAATAGGTAAGTTTAAAGATGTGTAATATTCTAACTCTTAGTGCCATTTAGTTTGTTAATTATAAATATGTGGTTTTGATGGGTCCTTTATTTCCTGCATCTGTAGGAGAATTATCCTCTTGGGAGTTTCTAAAACTAGTCCCTGTGCAAATATGCATGCACCAGAGTTGATAACTTCTATGTAAAATATATAGGTCATTATGAAACATCCCATGAGTAATAACTCAGTCTCTGCATGCTCCTTCTTTTCATTCACAAAACATGGAATTATGGGTTTGATTAGTTTCTTGACCACTATTGATAACTAGTGCATACAAATAGTTTATTTATTTATCTCAAGTACATTGATATCTTGTAGTATAATAAGTATATAGGGACCTTTGTTTTAAATGCAGATATCTTGCGTTTACCTTTGCCAGGCAAACGTTAGTCAAAATGAAGTTAATTTGTTTGCATAAAATATATGTAGTCTTTATTAAAGAGGAAATATTCATGTTAATACGGAAAATTGATAGCTGAACATTTTTTACTCCACAGTACATTTATCTTTAATTTTTGTGGACAGACAATGCAGATAGTTGTACACTGAATGCAGTGACATTTTTGAAGCAATTTGAAGTTATAACAGTGAACTCTGGAGGCCAACTAAAAGTATGGGATCTAAGACTGCCAGCTGATGAACCTAGTCGTACATTTCTCTTGTAAGTTTGTCTTCCGACTTGTTCGCAGGAACAAGTTTTATTTCTTGTCAGATCATTCATGGCTGCAGTTAGTTGATATTTGCACATAGTCAGTTTAATAAAACAATTAAAAAGATGAGTGACATGGTCTAGTTCTATCAAACAGGAAACATTTGCCTAATAAGGTCCGTTGCAGAAAAAATATAGTCAGGCACTTCTTCCATACCACAATCCCTGTAGACTTCTATTAGATTAACCACTGCGTAAAAAGATTTGTCAAGTTTATACAGTTTAAGGAGGAACGTGTAAACTGTATTCCTAAAACTAAGAGTATTTTTTTGTGGAACATTTCAAAGTAATATATATACTTTAACTAGTTTGTAATACTAATGGTTTATAATTAGAACTGGTGACCGAGTTCCCCTTCACTGCATTGACAAACATCCTAATCAACCTCATATTGTGGCTACTGGTGGTCAGGACGGGATGCTGTGTATATGGGATATGAGACAAGACAAGTTTCCAATAACTTTACTAGAAGCGCATTCTTCTGATAGTAAGTGCTAATTTGACATGACATAAACTAGATAATTATATCATATTTATGAAAATAAGTCACTAGTTCCGTTTTAATTAGTTTCATGGTTTGATTAGGCATGTGTCTTTGTATTTCTGTGAAAATATCTGTAAATTTTTCTAAATGTTTTAAATTAACTTTAAAAGGTATTTTTCAAAATGTTTGTGTGACAAAAGAAATTTGAAATTGCACATGCGTGGTATATATTAAGAGTATTTAATACAAAAATCATGTTTTCAGTGTGGGAAGTCAAGTTCCACCCATCTTCTCCGGATAACCTGTTCTCATGTTCACAAGATGGTAGTTTATGGCACTGGGATGGTACAACAGTGGGATCACTGTCTTTAGGTAAACACAAATAGGTTAATGACTGTTGTATTAAGAATTACTGTGTGGGGCTTATTGGAAATAATTACTGTTACTGGAGTAAGAGGGGATTATAAAATAAGTTAGAAAGTTAGAAAAGTCCAAATATTTGCAAGTTAGTTTAACCGTATAAACCCCTCCTCATAGTAACTTTTTAATAGAAAAGACTTTTCTCACCAGATAAAATACAAGTGAGTGTGGAGCTGTATTGTAAAATTCCCATCCAGAATTTTAGACAGTTCTGTGAGGAATTCGGTATTGGGAATCTTTGACATATCCATTCATATTAATTATTCTGTTCTCTTTATTTATTTTTTCAAAGTATCACAGATTATCTGTTATTTATGTATTCGAGGATGAAGAGCAAGTGAAATGTAACTCTTACGGCAGGCACGTTTTTGAAACATATTTGACTGAAATGGCTATATATAATATCTGTTCTTTGTGGTTTCAGGTGCTCCAGGTAGCAGTGCCTCGCTAGCCAAAACATTACATCTTCCAGCCAATGCGGGATCATTAGTTAATATAACCAGTCCATGGTTAGCTAGTGATGCTTCCAAACACAGAATAGAGATTACAAATATTCTACCCCAGGACAATGTTATGCCTGTGAACACGCTAGACGTTCAAGGAAATACCTTATTATGTGGCACAGATGGGGAAGCTATATTTTCAATATGTAATCTGACAATTAGGTGATTCTTATCTCTATGGATGGCAGAAGCAGTTTCCACACTAGGAAGTTAAAAAGTACTTAAAATTATGAAATTATTTCCGCAGGATTCGCTATCTGTCTATCTCCCTCCCTCATATTTAAAAATGTCCCAATAATTCGAAATTTTCCCCATATTGTAATCAAATCTTTATACACCCTGCTTCTGTGATTATAAGGGCTGTTTTGCTTTTTGTTGGACAGAGGATGGGAAAGGCACTTTTTAAAAGCCCCATCACCCATAATATATTTAATATCATATACTTTTATATGTACTTTTACTGTAATGGATTAGAAACCCATCACCCATACTTCTTTTATTGAAATGACTTTCCTACTCCCATACAACTAAAAGTGGAACAGCCGTAATTATTTATAGTCCATCCAACGTCATTAAGAAATTTTCAGTACCTCTAGAAATACACTGTAGCAGGCAACCTTAAGAAATGCACAAAATCTGGTATTGAGCAAATGAAATCCTCAATGAACCAATTTGTTCTGAATGTACACTTGGACTAGTAACATCAAGTGGTGACCGTAAGACTTGAAATTTGACAGCCTTCAACAATTTGAGGGAGAGGCCTCAAATGGTAAATTTGACTATGATCTTTTTTCAAAAAATTTGTAATATGATTTTAATACTTGTTTTGTACATAAGCTAACAAAATAATAATATCAATTTAGTAAAACAGGATAATTGTTGGTTTTAAATCAAAAAGTGAAATTTACTTCACTTCATATTAAGCAGCTACCTTTGACACTGTCTAACAATCTAGAGGCTTTTAACAAGCCTATATTCAAACTGGTGTTGGTAATTACTAATTCTGCAATCTACCAAACGAAATTGTTTTCAGGAATGGATTCTTTTATATCACCGAAATATGTGAATATTAAGTGTATCCATACACCTCATGAAGGTCTCTAAGGATTATTTCAATACACTGTCTCTAAATCAGGGTTTTGACTTTTCTCTCTTGTAAACATCTTTTCAAATTGCTTTCTTCCTTTGCATCAGTCTGAATAAATCCATCTGTTAGTGTTCTCTCCCTGTTCAGTCAACCTATTTATTTGATTGGTCTGAGAATATATCAGGGCTTTATATATAAGTAAGGGATCATCTCAAAAGTTATCGCAATGACTGCAAACGTATAGTGTTTCGTATAGGAATTACCCCCACCCCCCTTGGTCAAACGGGGGGTTAGAGATTTGGACGTCACACTTTTTCAAAAGGCGGGTGCGAGAGAAAAATATCAGTTCAGTAATCGGAAAAAAAAATTGACAAGCAAAAAAAGTTTCCATTCCTATTGTAACAATACGCCCAGAATAAGTGCCGTAAACAAAAGAAAAATGTTTTCTCTTCCAAAGGGTGAGGGTGTCGTATCGTATATATATACTAGGCATGATTTTTTCATTTCGCACTAAACCATAAACGTAGGGGGATTTTAACCCCCCTGCCCCTATACGAAACACTACGTTTGCGGTCATTGCGATAACTTTTGAGATGATCCCTAAAGGGATTATCGTTCTTCTGCTTTTAATAACAATAAACGAAACTAGAAGCAGTCAAGCTCAGACATTGGAAGGTACGGAACACTAACAGATTTATTGAGAATACAATTGCATGTACTTAATAATGAAACAGTAACAGCGATAACGTCTTATCTTAATTTTAAAACTCCCAATTAATTAAAACTTTTATTTTTTATATCCTTACACAACAATAATAACTACACAACAATTCTGTTATAAGGTGAAGTTTATAACTGCATGGTATTCAATGCAGATTATTTTAAAATCTCATGATATAAACATTTCTATATTTCCTGGCCCAAAGCCCTTTGTAGTTCTAATAAAATCAGCATGAATTTACACTGTTAATGTGACATATTCAAACTTTTAACGATCCAACTTAATTTTAAGTAATAAAAAATAACACACCAGATACCACTAAAAAAATCGAGTACATATTATTTTAAACAAATAATAAATCAAAAACCTTTGTACACAGTTAACAAGAGGTAAGAGATTATCAAAATTGCACAACCAAAATCATCACAAAAATATATAATTATTTATATTTAATAAAAATATAAAATCAGGCACACCCATTTTACTGAATAATAAATCTGAATAATACAATTACAGCACATAAGATGAAGTAACACAACATGGATTGAACATTTGTTACGCAGCAGTATAATTTGTAATATTACGGATTATCACATCATGGTGTTGTGACCATTTTCAGTCATGATTGAATTTCCTTTAAAATTGCAGCAGAATCGCTACATCTTTACTAATATGTCAAATCTGTAAGTTTGGATTTCTCCATAAATGGCACCTTATACCTAACAGCAACACAACTAATTATTACTTAATCTATATTATTTAAGAGACTTTTCAAGAAAAAGAATTCTTCTGAGTAGCAGCATACTACTGATGTGTGCCTATTACTAAGAATGATGGTCCATCTTAAAAGAAGTCTCATACATTGCCAATCAATTACTTGTTAGGTATGCGAGTGGACTGGCAAAAATATATAACTGACAGTATACAACAACGATTTTGTCACATTGTATATTGTAGTTGACCAGGTTTTTAACAAATTTACAGATACATTTCACATTTTCCAGACTACCAGTACTCTAAATCAGAGTCGTCCACATCACTTGGATATTCATCACTGTGATAGAAATTTCCATAAACACCATCTATCTCGTCATCATAATAATCAAACCATCGACACTGTAAAAAATGGCTACAGAGTCGTAGTCGAAATAACTCTACTTCAAACCAAAGCACGGCATCTCGTGGCAAATTTAAAATCTCAACTAAATTTTCTAGAACAGGAACATTTAGTAATTTTGAAACGTAACCACAGTAACCCTCTGGTTGTTCCAAATCTGACAAATTCAATTTTGACATTCTGATTGGTGAATCTTCGGGAAACAAAACTGCATTTGGTTTAAAATTATGCACAAAGCAAGACTGGAAAATCTTTCTAGCACATAGCTGACGCAGAGATGCTGTCGTGCCTCCGAACATTTTAGGAATAATGGGGGCTCCAAGTAAGCGAAGATGAGCCAGTTCTTCGCCCATGTAATCTACCAACTCCAGTGCTATTTCTTCTCGTGTAAAATATCCTAAAAACACATAAAACGTCTTTTTAGTCCATTTTCTTGATGTACCACATAGTTGATAATATCTACAGAAAATTTTTGGTTATTTTGGCTGTGCAGTAAGGTTAATAATAAAAAAAAATATAATTGTCAGTATAGTTGTAGCTATAGTAACGACATGTATGAAAAGAAACAAAAACTTTACAAACAAAATTACAATGACTCTCCAAATGAATCCAGTTGCCAATAAAATCATTTTCACAAATTGCAACTGTATCTTCTTTACATTGTAAAATTAAGCAAAACAATTCATACGATTACTGTTACCTCTGTCTATTAAACATGTCAAAAATCTGTATGATCTTGGTTCATAAGCCATGTATCTCTCTATGTGTCGACGAACAACACGGAATGAGCACAGAGATGCCAGTAGCGGTGAAACAAGTCTAAAATGGTATTAAAGTGTTATTTCAGTTAAATATATTGTCCAAACTACATATTTAAAGTACTCGCTACTCCACTGTATAATAAATCGTGATATTTAAATAAACAAAATAATATTAAAAATAATTAATCAGTCTGTGTAAATACTTGAGGGAAAATATTTTATACTAAAAGCACATAAAGTTGCGGTTTTTTTTTGGTGTTTAGAGGCTCAAAAAATGGTGCCGAATAATATTATAATTAATATGTAATTATGTAGTATCAAATAATGCTTTTTAGAAAATGTCTAAAAATCAAAAGAATTTAAATATATACCAAATGCAAACTTATATTCATAATCTTTATTACTTAATATTTATCTTTTAGAATTTACCAGAATCTCTTACATCTTTTATCCAACCAATAATTTAATGTTTTGCTGGTTGAACTTTATATTCCTTTTTATCTTACTTATAAATGCTACCATTTACTGATATTCAACAGGTATTGTACATACCTAATTTTGTGTTCATCTTCTGTGACCTGTCCTTTTAGACAAGGGTTACAGTCATGTCTCAGTAATACAAGTGCATTTTTCATGTCGCCTTTAACCATGCAATTGAACAAAGCCGTTCTACCAAGTTTATTCTGTGCATCTACATCCAACATATTAAACGTTAACATGTAATTGAGGATATCTTCTCGACCTGTTATCACATTGTGGTCTGTGTATGGATCACCAAATGGTTTCGCTTCTAAAAAGGCTTTAAGTCCCATAGGAAATGCATCACATAAGGCAGCTAATGCTGTGTTGCCACGGAAATCTGTTGCACTAAGATGAGCGCCACTGTCGCAGAGTAAACGAACAATGTTTACATCTCTGCTGTAAATCACTGTCCTATGTAACGGTGTCATCTGGTATTCATCTCGAATGTTAACATCCCCTCCATTGCCTACAAAAGAAAGATTTACCAAATAGTCTCGAGGAAGTAACTGTCTGCTTGCATAACATGCAAGGTCAAGTATCCTATTGTTTTGGTCAAACCAGAACAAACATATTTATTTTTACTTACTTTTGATTTACATTTCTGGCTTTTATTTTTATAGTCTTAGACAAACCTCATTTCTGCAAAGTTTTAGACTATTGTTTATTTACCTTTTGAGTATTAAATTTAAAAAAAATATTTCCCCTCCAAAAACGGCTTACCATTAGCTCACACAATTCAAACTGCTGAGTATATAACCTCATTTACTAAAATGTAATATATCTTTTATAAGTCTATCTCTTCATTTTTATTGCTAAAACATTCCAGGGTGAAATATATGCACACCATCGAAAGACCTTAACTGATACCACTCTACACAGACATTCATTAATTTTGACAAATTATCACGCTATTAACTGAATTACTTATTCATTGCTTCGATATAAAAACTGACTAAAATTACTGAAGTGGAAACAGAGGGTGTAATGAAATAACAACTACCCTTTGCAAAAACAAACAGAAAATGTTATCAATTAATTATTAAACACTTTGTGACTTAATCAAGCTAATCAATAAAACATTTTTTGTCTGATAACTGCATCACAAGATAATCAAATATCTAAAGCACTTTTCACAATTATAGTTATTGATGGTCTTGTAACATAGCAGTGTATAAAATAATGCACAATGTATATTGACTTTTCAATCTGCTTATAATATTTTCCCAGTACTGTTGTACTATAATGAATATCATACGATAATTATCACTGATTGTATGATTATATTTTATGAGTTGAGGAAACGGATTGGAACAACCATGTTTTTCGAATTGAGTGGAAATCTTAAAACTATGCTCTGTTTCATTTTTGAGATCAGCTGCATAGTACATACATTTTGTTACTTTAATATTCGGACCAATTTTTGTTTTGCTAGATTTTTGAGTTATTTTCATAATCTTTTCGGGGCATCCTAGTGCCTGTGATGTCTGTAACTGATATATGCAGATGCAATTCAAAAAAAGTAAAATTTCTGAAAGATACTACTACTAACTTAATATAACCAAGATACTACTACTAACTTAATATAACCAACATAAGATCAGTAATGTGATCTAGGACATCATCATGTTGTAACAGTAGCTTGTTATTCAAACCAATCACTTTGTCAAGCATTGGGTTCCATTCTTCTTCAAACTGAACACTGGAAATAAAAAATCTTATCTGGAGCTATTCACTAAATAAAGTTTATAATAATATCATAATGTTACTGGTCAATATTACTAAACAGTATATATGGCAGATATTAATCACACTGTTCTCTAGAAGTCATTTTAAGGGAGCATAAAAAGGTGGACATCCAGACACATTCTTAATCTTTATTAACAGCACTGGCAAGAGATATATATTTCTGAAGCACAAATTCTATGTCTACTATGCAGGATAAACATTTTTTTGTGATTGATAGGCAAATAAATGTTCCAATTTCCTTGACCCTTTCTCTGCCATAAAAGAGTTCAATGATGGTCATGTGGGACTATAACAAGGGACATGCACCTGGTCAACTTTAGGTACAGTTGGAAACATGGATACTAGTCATGGGTAATGCAGTGCACATCTGCCACTATGTTAGTGTCAACACTACCTCTATAATGGACATACCTGAGGAGGCTACCATCAGCATGGCAGGGATGCAGTGTCAAAGCATTATAGAAATCAATCAACAGCTCAAGAGATGACTTTCCAGGAGCAAGATATTCTGAACCAAAATCAATCTGAAAGAGATTACAAAACTTAAATATGACATATTGAATCACAAACTGTTTGATAAAAAAATGATAATAGCTATACTTCAAAATAACATACTACACAATTACTATAAATTACTTTTTGATACTAAGTCCAATGATAAAGCCATCAAATCCATCTCCTTTATATAACCATCTATCAAATCCAGCTACACAGAAGTTATTATCTTACTTGGCCACAAAAGCCTTGAAAAGAGAACCAGTTTTCATATTAACTAAATCTGAGATTTATTAAAAATTTTATGGGGAACCCATTAGGATTTTCAGCAAAATGTAATTTATTGGAAAGAGGAGATTTTAGCATTCAAAATCTTAAAATTTTGACAATAGTTGGAAATTTCACAGAACGATGAATAATTTTGCCTGCTGTTGTCTTTGAATGAAGTCTGTTTTTTCATTAACTAAGCATTCTCTTTTATCAAAATGCTTTTTGTTTATATATATTTTGTTTAAGGCTATCTTGTTTCTTTGAAAATGATAAATGTGACGTACTGCAGGCACACGATAGTTAACATTAGCTCCTTGATGTATCAATAATCGAGCAAGGTGAAAGTTGCGTGGGGTAGTCATTTCATTGTCATTGATGCCACATAACGTAATATATAATGGCGTCCGTTGGTAACAGCCTATAAATGACAAACTTAAAAATAGAAACGCATTTGAGTAATAGAAATAGTAGCAGCAAACCATATGATTGATAAAATTCCAATAAGTTGAGTTTAGTGTCAGCTACAACCACAGACTCTTAATTATCAATATTTAATTAAGACTCCTACGTCCCTCAAAGTGACTTGACAATAATTATTTTTATATGTCTGAGCGCTGCAGATATATTTATGATAAAGTACATGTATTACTAAATGAATGGACAATTAATACATGCTTAAATTATAAAACATAGAATCTTGTGTTATATAAGATGAGAATGATACGTAATAACGAGTCTCGTGTAACTGGTTGCTCAGTGGATTGAAGCAGTTCCTTTCATGTCACCAGAGTATATTAGCTGGCTAATTCTGGAATTCAATGGACCCCCATGCCCATCCCATGGGCAAACACAAAATAATGTAGAATATCAAAAAATGCTTGAAGACCTGAAAGGAATGCATCTGGAGTGGGGAGTGACAGAGGTGACCAAAGGTGTACTGCTCATATTTTTAGACGGTGATGTCCCGGGGGGCAGTCAATATAAAAGTGGGTACACATGTTCCAACAAAATTTCGCGTGAAAGGGTATGTTTTTCGAACCGCCGGTGTGTAATGCACATTACGCGCTTAGGGTCTTTTAGCTAAAATCACGAAAAGGGGTGGTTTTTTGGAGGTGTAACACTGCATTAGGGGTGTTTTTTCCCAAAAGTCACTTCCTTACGGGTATATTTTTTCAAAAAACTCACTTTCTTAGAGGTGTATTTTTTGCAGAATTTCACTTCGTTAGCGCCTTTTTTGGAACATGGGTACCCACTTTCATACTGACTGCCCCTCCCCCGGGGGTGATGTGCAGCCAAAACTCAAAATATCCATCCATTCTTAAGGGTTTTGTCTCAAAACTGATGGACCCATTTCTGTCACAGAAAGGACTCATTTCTAAGGTTTTCTGTCACAGAAAGGACCCATTTAAAATTTTTCTCTGAAAAATTCCCTAGAAATGCTATCTTTAAATGAAATTTTGAAAAAATGACTGACTGTAGGGATTTTATCGAAAAGTGGACTCATTCTTAGGGACTTGGACATTTCCGTCAAAAGTCACCCAATTCAAAGTGGCACATCCCCATATTCATAAGATATGTAAGTATCCCTCCCAAAGGCCTCAGATCCGACCAGGTTCTGACATTTTATGTTTATATTAATTTTACTGAATTGCAAATATTAATTAGCAAAAGCTTCAATTTCCGTTGTCTCCTCTACTTGTCTTGTGGGAGGTACTAGGCCAAAACTAACAGGAAAATGATAAAAATTATAAGATAGATTAATATGAAGAAAATGTCAGACGCAACATATCTCATTTCACCTACCTTCATCCAAAGATGTTGGATTTATACAATTACTTATTATTTCTTCAGCTTTTTTATATTGCTTGTTTTCTAGGGCCCGGGTTAATTCTGTTTCATTAATCCCGAACTCTACATGAAAAATGTTTCCTGCCATTTTCCAAATTATGGGCTACAAACAAGCAAAATTATAATAAAATTAATATTCAAAATATTTGAATTACACATTTAAGAGAAGAGACAGTTATTACTAATTAAACATCGATTGTCTATCTATGATCTTAGGATGACTTGGCCTCGTCTAAATCAAGCAGTCTAGATAAATAAATGTGGATATTCCCCTTTTGGGCCATTAGTTATAGCCGTTTATAGTTATATAGAAGGGACTGAAGGGGGGGGGGGGGGGGGGCAAGGGGATAATTTTTTTATCGTTTTCTACTCTATTTTTCTTGGCATGTGTAAAACCTCATGTGTCAAACTGGGTACTCCTACCCCTTCTTACTCATCCAACAGTTTTAGAGCACAACATTCAGGTAGTACGGTGACCCCAAAATACTGTAAATAATTATATCGATATGATATACTATCCCGGGCATATGGCCTCCTGTGTAATCTAGTATATTTCAATACTATACACAAGATGCCATGTAAATGGTAAGGGATATTTATTTATTAAAAAATATAACAACGTTTTCTTGCTAGCTGTCCATAGTCTGGGAGCTGTCCGTGGCTATGAAAACCATGTTAGCAAAAGTGAACACCGTAAACTTCAAAAGTGATCGCATATCGTTCGTCACATTGCAATTAAAATACCATTAAAATACGCAAGTATACACGGTATAATTACTTGGGATTACGTACGTCATGTTTCAAAACAAAAGAAATATTACCCAAAGTCATAGGTGTAGACAGTAATCCATCTTCTTTGTTAACATTCTGTTTTGTATTGATCCTGATTATTCTTTAACTTTATTGACAAAAAATAAACCGGATGTTCTTAAACTGCAGCTACGCGTTCTAACGTAAATGTCTGTTCGAAATTAAATAAAGGCTAATAGTGTTATAACACTATACTAAAAACCATATTAAAAGAAGGACTAATTATATCAGGATGTAATATATTGCTATTTGACAATAATTTACTCTTTAATATTTCTTTGTTTGTAGCAGTACCACCAATAAATCAATTATTTTTAGTAATTAAAATAGATGATGTTTTTTGCATGCTAGTCAACAGTTTTAGCCATCGCGTTCTCAGTACATTATAAAATATTTACACTTAATATATTTTCAGATTTTTGAAAAGAATAAACTCTTCCATAAACATAAAATAAAATAGTTTCTGTTCACAAGAACTTAGAATTGGTGTCATAATTACTAAGTACAAAAAGGCAAAAGGATTTTTAACATAAAATCAACTTTATTGTTAACAGAAACAAGTAATTTTACATCGTAATGTAGCAAATCTAGACAGTTAGCATTTCTAATTGATTTGTACACCAAATTCAACACAGCAAATTATATAGCACAACAGTTTACTGTTTTACATGTACATGTTTTACTATCACAATCATGTCCGGAGGGGAATCATGTGTTGTTCAGATCATAATATCACCTACAAATAACAATTAGAGATAGCATTTTAATTATTTAAAGCTGTAGTCATACCAAAAAATGGTTTAAATGTGTTTGTAAAAAATCATATAATAACCGACCAAAAGGTTAACTTATGACTTATAAACACTTACTATAACAAAATATATTCATAACGTGACATTGTGATTTCTGCGCTAAATTTCATAACATTTGGATAGTCAAATATGCCGCAGTCTCTTACCCGATTGACATATTATTCTCGGACCCTCTGTTCGCGCGTTGACGTAGTAATACAGTGTGAGGCGGTTGCACGAAGAAGTTCATAAAA
>JAOXYB010103604.1:0-38475 GCA_028565635.1 Phoronis ovalis
CTGCTAGAAAGCATCTGCTGGCAGATGTCTGGTACAAAACATCTGCAGATGAAATCATCTGCTGGAAATCATCTGCAAATTTTACCTTAGATGTCTTTTAATAGTAAAGCTAGATACATGTAACATGGAGCTCATTTCTGGTGTCCCAAACCCGCACTCAACTTAAAAGGATAGTTGCTTCCTTATTATATTGTATTTTGGAGAGCCACGATCACCTACGCCTAACATTGTACCGGTTTGTTCTGAAATTAACGTTCTGGCTGAAAAATCAATGATTCTAAAGCATTGTAAGGCGATTTTGCACGAGACATGTTTCAAGTTTGTGCAAAGTACGAAATTATTGCTAGAACTTTTTGTATTTTTTTGTATTTAGCATAAATCACACCATTTGATTTTTATGTGAATTACAAATTATGTTACATTATGTTCACAAGACTTTATGTAGTGAAGCATATGGTTGGGTCCAGAAACTCCAGAGACTTTTTAAAAAACTCCACCATAAAACAAATTAAAAGCAGAAAATTGAAATACATTGTAGTGAATGCAAAAATGTGACAAGTATTAGGTATCGTATATTACAATCCTTCGTTGCCTAGATAACCTACGGGAACCTGTATGTGCAGTTGGATGCACCACAGTTACCCGTCGTCCATCATCATAGCAACCTGAGTATGTACAACTCTATTTCGCCGAGGTGGCGCAGTTTCTTGATTTTGAATAAACTCATCTAGCAGATTCTTACACTCCTCGTCCAATGTATATTCATTATCTACACTACAAAAACACATATTAACACGCTATACTATTGCCCATATTGAAAAGGTTTTTTGAACAGTTGAGTTGTACCTATACTTATTTGAATCCCTTTTAAAATACATGTTAACAATAAATTTGACTTTAGCAAATTTGTCAGATTTGTCTAAATCAACAGGTTTCTTATATTCAACATAAGATAACCCAGGTTTATTTCTAATTCGCTGTATAGTCCCTAACTGATAAGTAGGTTGTTGACCACAGTCTTTAATATATATGGCGACATCATCAAACATACCAACATGCTTGGAACTAATTTCAGCTTTGTCAATGTTACTGTCACTCCTGGTCTGTACTCTGCGCAATCTGTCATTCGACACTCCAGGATTTGAAGTAATGTAATCAATGTAGCCATTATAATCGATGTTGAATTGCAGACAAGTTTCCAACAAATAACTTGATCTTTTTCATCTGTTCAGCTGTTTCAACAAAGTTTAGTATCCTTCACATCTTGTTCTTTATCAAAAATATAGGTAACTATATTTTAGTAATAAAAGCAGTGTATATATTGTGTAACTTGTCTGTGCAGTACAAATGCCCAAATGGGTATAGCGCAGTCTTGTGGTATTTGATTTGATTTGAGTAATGGTTTAATATAATAATAGAGAATGCACTTTTTTGTACTTTAACTAGTTTTACTGTAAACTTTGTTACCCGAGTTTAAATTTGACTCCTGCAACAAAAATTCTTTCTGTAGTGGTTTGTTGGGCAGCATATCTTTTAAAAATAGGTAATACTTCTGATCAGTTCACTCGGCTGTAACATGAATACCTGCTAGAGTGTGGCCAAAATTGTAGTTTGCTCAGTATTATGGCGCACTATAATTGGGAGTTGAGATGGCCAATGGAATAAACAAGTGATAATCGTGTAAAGCCATGTAAAAGCATGTAATCCTATACCTTTACATGTTTACATAATATTGTTTCCATTAGCTGTCTGTTCATTCTTGGAAACAACGATTTTGCTGAGGATCCTAATTCTTGTATTGGAAACCTGGAGGTCAGACTCAAAGTTAAGGGAATAATTGGTAGCTGTTTTGTTATTCTCGTTTCGTGGGTTGGTTTTAGGAGTAAAAAGCAATAGACGGGAGATCATATGATAATCACACTTTATTATGTGCTCTAATATGGCCGACAACTCTCGTACAATATCGCGGTATCCTCAAGGACTGGCAAAGTGTATCTTTCTCGCAGTAAGGCTTTTTTCAGTTCCTTCAAGTCTATACAGATGCGCATCTTGCCAGATTTCTTCTCAGTTATGACGATCTGGCTTAACCAGGGAGTAGGTTCATTTATAGCTTCAATTACTCCCATAGCTTCCAAGCGGTCTAGTTCATTCCTTAGTCTAGGACGGATAGAAAGTGGAATTCTTCTAGCTGGCATCACAACAGGGGTGATGCTGTCATTAACTCTTAAATGTACAGGGTCTTTGAGGGTGCCGAGTTTTCCGCAGAATACATTTTTAAAATTATCCATGACATCAACAGATAACACTCGTTCGACGTTTTCTTTGTTGACCGTAATAAGTTTCATTTGTTCTGGATGTATTGCTAACATTATAGACTTTAAGGGATTTACACATTTTAGCAAAATGATTCATAGCTTGACATGTGTTACACTTTTTGCCCCAGGCTGTATGGGCATAGAGATTTCTTGAGGATGTGGGATCCACCACAGAAATTGCACATTTTTTTTCCGGTTTTGTGTGGAGTCCCTTTTGGTGTCATTGGTGTATTTGGATTTGTTTGGTCTGCGCAAAGTATGTGTCACTTTGTTTGCAATATTTTGCCGGAAAATCTTACCATGGGCAGATGCATTCTCGGCGGCTCTGCAAATGTCAATATATCTTTCTAATGTAAGACCCCTTTCTTTCAGTAGGGTTTGCTGTGTTGTCTAATCTTTGATGCCTTGGACTATTCTGTCCCGCAATATGGATTTTATATAGCTTTGGCAGTAATTGCAGGTTTTAAGCATGGATCTGATGTTCGTGAGAAATGTTTCAAAACTTTCACCGTCCAGTTGCATTCGCTTGTTGAAGAAAAATCTTTCATAGGTTTCATTGATTTCGCCAATGGCAAATTTTTCAAATTTATCTGTTATCTGCTGTACTGACAGGAATCCATTGTAGATTAGGAGGGTTTCATCGCCAAGTGTGTGCGTTCTTGTAGTTTCAGATTAACTATTGTTGCGTAATTGGTCCATTTCTGCTCGAAAACTTTCCATTTCTCTGCTATATTGTTGTCAAATGACAAGGCTGATGGAGGGCGCATTCCAGTAATTGGAGCAGGTTGTCTTTACTGTTGTGGTGGTTCTGTCACAGACATGTTGTCAGTTCCGGTAATAAGTGAATTATATAGCAGTGAAAGTGAGACTAATCACTCTATATAATAATTAGTTCAAATCCACTATGTAGAAGAATAATATACGTGCTATCAAACCGAGTCACAAGTTTTCATTAACTTCCAGTTGCACGTTAAGGTACCTCTGGGTCAGCATATGTATCAAATTCAGAATTCAGACTGCCACCATGTTTCGTTATTCTCGTTTCGTGGGTTGGTTTTGGGAGTATAAAGCAATAGAGGGGAGATCGTATGATAATCACAGTTTATTATGTGCTCCAATATGGCTGACAACTCTTGTACAATATTGCAGTATCGAGGATGCCCGCCCTATTCACGAAACAGTAGCCATGTTTCTGAATGGGTCTTTGAAAAAGCCTCTATATGTGTTTTTCCATTTTTAAATTTTGACCCCTTTTCACTGAGAGCATAAAATGTTCTTTGGAAAGTGAAAAGGCTCTGTGATTTATTTAAGTTAAAATCACCCCAAATGAATACGGATAATCAGGTACCCTTTTTGTGTATTTGATCAAAAAAAATTAACTCTAATGTGCTTGTTTTTAAAAATCCCCATTTTTACCCGTTACCCCTTACTAACATGCATTCCAGCCACTGATTTGAGTTTGACCTCCAGGCTTGGAAAGCTTGTCTAGCTAGATATTATATTTTAGTAGAAATGTAAATCAATGTGTTAAAATATATGATGTAAATAAATATCCCTCATTTGATAAATTGTGAATAAAGCTTCAATTTTTTTATATATATATTATACATACATACATACATACACACATACAGACACACACATACATACACACACACCACACACATATATATATTGTTTAATTTAATCATTTTATACAGAAATCTTTTTTGTATCCATTGCTTTTGGAAACACTACATACAGTCTGGTTGGCTTCTGAACAAAATCATATCTGGTACAAATATGGAGCATTAATTGCCACTGCGTGATATAATAAAATGATGTATTATTTTATCAAGTATTGCCAACAGCACCAAAACGAAACATAATAAAGACATAATCTTCTTATTCAGTATATCAAGCCCTACGTAGTCATCGGTTTACCAGTGCACTGGAGTATTTGGTTACCATGATTACTGGTGGTATGTATTTCTGTGTAGTAAGTACATTATGGCATCTCGTTCTTGCTTAATATTTACTTTTCTTCAGTGCTTTAAGAAATAACACCGTCAGTACATTACAGCGTAAAGTTTGCTAACTTCCCCCTTTTGCTCCATATTCTCAGGTTTGCAAATTGTACTGCTCTCAACAAGCATGTGTAATTTTGATTGCAGCTTGATATTTTTTTTTCATTCTGCCTGTTAGAGGTCTCATCAAATGCGCTTAACATTGAAAGTCTGAGATGATGACTAAGATTAAATTATTAAGAAACTATTCATTTGTTAACTTTATTATTTATTAATATTCAATACCAATTTTTAGATGTGGACCCATATATATTGCTTAATTTCTGGAATGATTTTCTTTACTTTCATGCCTGTAAACGCATATCCTTGAACTCTCATATTATGATCACTAAAAGCTGATACTTAATTCTAACATTTAATTACTGAATGCTCAAGGATATTCAAACTAGCAACAACAAGTTTAAATCATGGCAATCTACATAATTATGTTGCAAATTAATTTTTCATTTGGACAAACAAAAAACAATTATGTTTAAAATCTTAAAACATTGTACCTTTTTCAAACTGTGTTGGCATTCTAGTGTGAAGACTACCGAGGTTTGAACTTTGCTTCGTCTCGCAAAATTGTTCTTTGTATTATTGTACTCAAATTATCGTGTAACGAGCACTGATGTTCAGTCTTACTACTAATGCCCAGTGACTATACACAATTTAGATCTTAAAAAAATATAATTTGTATTGAAATTTATTGGATAGTCTTGTAATAATAATATACTTGATGTGTATAAATATGTTGCAAATTACTGGTTCCATTTTACTAAATACTAATTTGATGAGCACTAAGAAACTAGCACAAATACACACATAACAAACTTGAATCCCTATTATAGTTGTTTTCCAATTTTCCCTAGTATAATAAAGCAAAAATTTTGTATAAAATAGTATTATGAAATGTTTTCAGAACAGTGTTTCTATAAACGAACTCGTAATGAACTGGCAAGTTGTGCTTTTTATCACTTGTTGATAGAAATCAATAAAAAACAGAATTTATTAGTAGTAACAGCTGACAACAAAACTTCTCAGTATCTACTTTAGTCATCTGTCTCATTCTCACTTGAGTCGGATTCTTTTTTAGGCAGATTGGCTATTGGAATCTGAAAGGAAAAAGATAGTGATGAAACAAAGATTTGACAGTAATGTAATTGGTTTGTAATACAGTTTGTAATACAGTTTGCATCCATGCAATACTTTGATATGATACTTTCCATCACACTCTATTTTTTACTTTTATTGATGGATCGCATTCATATATTAGAAGCAGCAGATTGGCTTTACCTTGCAAGACAGAATTAGAAGTTCAAAATTCTGAGCAACTCTGTGCTTATCTATAAATCATGCAGTAATAACGAGGGTTACAGCAGCAGGGTTTGTTATCTCCAATTAAAGTACAAATGTGACGTCAAAATACAATGTACGATGTGACAGAAAAGTTGCCTCCTCGGGTGAAAAAGTTTTAATGTTCTGATGCTGTTTCTTTCCAATCTGGTGCATTTTTGAGCACAATTTATTAAGTCAGTATTTTACTTTAAAAAACGTCAAGACACTCAAAAAATGGAAATATATTGGTTCCCACCTGGAGAATTTACTTACCGAGACGTTAAGTCCTGGAGTATCAAATCCATAGACTTTTGAATAGAAATAAAATTCCCCATCTAATGCTTTTTGAATATTCTCTGCTTTTCTAAATCCATGTTGTTCACCTTGGAACATGACAAGGGCTGTTGTAACACCTTTACTTTTCAATTTGTTAAACATAAGTACGGCTTGATTGGGTGGAACCACCTAGACAGAGTTATTAAGGTAATAATAATAATAATTATTAATAATATTGACATTTCACACCGCCTTTGAACAGTCATGTACCATGTAAATGTAAACTGGCTTTTCAGAAAATTTACCAGTTTTGTTGTAATAATCACATTATATTATAGTAGCTGTACTGTTCGAGAAAACTTATTCACACTGTGCTTGTTTAATTTAACTCAGACACAAAAATAGTTTGACCCAGTTTCATCACTGTTCACTGTGAAAGGAAACTATAAATGCAAAATCAGAACTTAAGTGACAATGACACTACAACAAATTTACCTGATCTTCATCTCCTTGGAAGAATATGCAAGGCGTGTTGAAGTTATCCAAGTGGTTAATAGGTGATCGTTGTTTGTACACCTCTTTTAGCTCCGGATAAGGACCTATAACCTTGTCCAAATAGCGACTTTCAAATTTGTGAGTCTCCTGAGCTAATAATTCTAGATCTCCAATTCCATAACTGCTGGAACCTAATAATTGCATAAAAGCTACACTGAACCACAGGTA
The DNA here is from genome assembly GCA_028565635.1 of Phoronis ovalis. Taxonomy (NCBI): domain Eukaryota; kingdom Metazoa; phylum Phoronida; family Phoronidae; genus Phoronis; species Phoronis ovalis. The sequence goes on from JAOXYB010103604.1 coordinate 6,698, forward strand.
TAACAATTTACATAAATATTTATTCTTAACAAGGGGAGACAATTCTAAAAACTATACTAAGTGTTAATTATTATCGTGCCTGAAAAAGACCAACAATACTGCTGATGTTCATACACCTTAGAAGATATCATGTAGTGTAACAAGATTTAATCTCTTTTGTCCAAGACACCAGCCCGTTTAGATAAATACGACCAATCTTGTAACTATATAGCACTCATACAATTTTGCCAACACTGAAATCTTCATTTTGTAGTCAAGAAGTGGTTTAAATTTGACCACTTATTTTTTATGCTCACCTTATACGGAACAGCAAAAAGAGAGGCAATACACTGTAGGAAGTTCAAACTTCAATGTCAAAATTCTATTTTATGAAAGCATGAAAATACAGTAATATATTTGAGGATTCTTCATTAAAAGCAGTCAGTGTTCATAAACAATATCGCTATTGGCATACGGTTATATCAGTGACAGAACATTTGATGTAAATAACATCTTAAATATCTCAAACTGTACTAGCCATAACACAGAAAGTTCCTTACCAGCCTTAAAAACACCAGATTTGAATGTTAGGCTTGCTAATGTAGTGTATCCACCAGCAGATCCACCATCAATACATAGTTTTTCTCTATCTGCTTTTCCTGTGTCAGCTATATAATAGGCACCATGAGCAGCATCTTCAATGTCTAAAACACCCCAGCTACAAAAGATAGATCTGTGGTACAAAAGGATTTCTTTGTCTTTCAGTCAGTAGACATGTATTATTCTATGTTTGACTATAAAATCAACCTTCGTGTAACATACAACATCGCTTTAATATAATCTACTATGATGAATAGGATAGCTAATTTGGTATCTTAGGCTTCTATAGCTACATACTTCCAATGAAATATTTTTAAAAGAAAGAAAATGTTATGTACAAATGGCAAAGGCTATCACCGTAGTCATGTTTTGCAATTGTATGTTTGAACACCAGTGAATCTTAAGTGAGATTGAAAGGGTAAAAGGCCAGATAGTTAGTGACATCCAGAAGGATATGTATCATTGTGACAGACATGAGTGTGATGACATGAAAATCATCATGCTATAGGAGTCTATATGTCAAGCTGGTGGCAGTACAAACCTCTGTTTTTGCCTTACTTTAGTCTTCAGAATAAAAATCCTTAAACGCAAGATCAGATTAAGCCATAAAGTACAAAAACGTACATTTGCATGATACAATGACATCTATTCCGACTTACTTGCCATATAGTCGGTGCCTGTATTGTCGTCCATATCCTGTGCTACCTCTGTAGTTTAAGTCTAGAATGCCAAATCCTCGACTAGTGAAATAGTGGTAGGTTAGGTCGAGAATGGGAAAGGATTGACCTGTAGGGCCTCCATGAACCTTCACTAATAATGGTGGTAAAGCTCCCGCTGGAGCTTCAAAGTCTTTATTCTATAAAGACAAATAATGCTATGCTTGACAAGCAATTTTCAATACTTTTTATCCATTGTACAGACTTCAGCATAGAATCTGTTTACATGATTGTGTACTTTCCAAAATCTGTTTTACAATGGAACCCATGAGGTTCTCTTATTTCTTAGTGTGTGGGGCTTACGGAATATGACGCTGACACGGGTTGTTGACAAATTTCAGTGGTATATGGTATACGGCTTTGGTGGTATATTATAGGTATAGTCAAGAGATCTGTTGGAATCCTATATTATGACTTTACTTTTTTTAACAAAATGACATAAAACAAGCAACAGTATTTCGGACAAAAACAAATGTTTTCATTAAAACCACACAGTAACCAACACGGTAACATTTTTACTTTATTTTTATTTCCAGTAGTTTGATATCTTTGCAACAGGTTTTTTAATTATTAGAAAAACAGAAGCTAACTTTCCAGGAGTGTTCAAATGAAATGATTCAGGATAGGATATATTTTGCAATTTTTGGTACATTATGCAATCCTCATTTTGAATTTTTTTTATTATATTATTGGGTAGTTTGAGAATTTTTAGTATATTACGTATACAGGGTCCTTATTTGGACATTTTGGTACACAGTTGGATGGGAAATTTTTACTCCCACCGACACAATCTCACCAAAAATATTCAAAGAAATACAGCACAGCAAATTTGGATAACACATTTTTAATTAAAATTATTCTTTCATTCACTACTGCATTCTTCTAAAGCTTTGTTCAGTCTCATATTACATCTCCATGTTTCATCATTTTGTTTAGTCATCTATGTTTGTGTTTTCACTCATTTGATACTTCACATATTTAATTTGTTTGCTTATGTAGCCAGCAATTTAAATTTCATTGGTACATATTAAAAGTCTTTTTACATTATTATAGAGATGTCAAACTTGGTTCTTGCAATTGCAGTCCGAGTTGTATAAAAAGTATTATTGATATTACCTGTGGTGGATAATAATAAGCAAATGCATATTCATTGTCTGAAGTAGGATACTTGACTTCAAGTGGTGAACTAAAAAAACCTTTATCAATGGTATGTAACAGACCAGTGCTCTCTCTGATTACATCAACCTATGAAAAAGATTACAGAAAATACAACATTATAGCACAATAATAGTAAAACAATTATTACTAATTAAGATAAATTAGTAATTTCTAACATACTATTATGAATTTAATTATACATATATTAATACATAGTGTTTTAGGTTAAAGAATTCTTCATTGAGAATAGTCTTCAAATGCCTACATAAAAAGCATTAAAAAAACCTACTTTAAACACTTAAGACATGCATGAATAGTTCTGGATATATCACGTGACAACAAACTGTTGCAGTAATGTCCTGATTTTTTGTACTTTACTACAGGTAAAATTTTGTTTTAAAAATAAATCTAAAATATTAGCCATTTTTCTTTGCGATTTCTATTCAAAGAATATTACAGTTTGATTAAACTCAGTTGCAACGATAAACCATATGGTACTAAAAGGATCCAGGATTATACCAAAACAAAAATTTATTTTTTCAAACACAATGCAGAAAACTAATACACTATAATGATTTAAAAATGAGTATCAGCTCCTCAGATTAACTTAGAAAGTGTTACAATATCTGATAAAAAACCTGAATAATATATTTATTATATTATTGTATAATACATCCATTCAGAAAAACAGTAACAATGACACTATCATTTTAAGGATAATACCCTGCCACTGGTCAAGTGAACCCTGATGATAGCTGATGCTTTGTCAGGACTGCCAACATTACAGTATACATAGCCATCATTTGCAAACTGCAAAGACATTGTGTGCTGATAACCAGTATCCACAGCAGCTAACTTTCCTGACGATGTATCAAGGAGCTGTAAACTCTAAAATGCAAAAAATAAAACATATAATTTAACACATTTCCATGGTATACATGGCATGCAAAAATAACTATAATTTTGGATTGTATACCAACTTACTGTAATCTTGTACTAGCATTTGTGCCTGCATTTTTTTTTCTCATGAATTATGATGTTAAATTAAACAGTATAATTTGCAAATAATTTATTTTTGTGTTTCCTTGCAGTTGCATTGTGATTCAGGAAATATCTCATACTACTAAATACTGCTGATAAAAAATTTAACAGTTCATTTAATTAAACATGGCCAGGCCTGAAATTTGCCATATTATAATAAATTCATTCAGATAATATGGCAATCAGCTTTTATTGTACGAATGGTCAAGTTAAGAAGTCACAAAAAATTAACTGATTAATACTTACCTTGCTGAAGAGAGTAGCGATTTTCCCAAGTTTTTCATCTCTAGGGTCCAGGGCATAGGAATATATCCCAAAATTCCAATGGGGTCCACTAATTTCGTGTTGTTGAGGAGCAAGGTTAACATCTTGGCCATCTTCTGTGATATGATAAAGATTCCACCAATCTGTTTGATCTCCAACGTACAAAAGAGTGTTGTTTGGTGTCCAGCTGGGTTCAGTTACACTTACATTTACACCACCAGCCACCTTGTATGGAATAACAGATTAATATGTAATTTTCAAAATTATAACCAACTTTTAGTTGTTTTGTTTAAAGAGTTATCTTTAGTTAAGCAGATATCTTTATTTAAAATACATATACATTGGTTCAAGCTTTCTATAAAATGCTGTGAAATGAAATAAAATGCGTTTAAATTTATTCCACAAAAGTTCAAAGTGTCAAACTCATTTGTTTACAGTTTATTCTGTTGCTTGCTTTGCAACATTTGGGTTTAACTTCAAGTTCCCGCAAAATATGTATTTTTCAAATTAAAATTACTCCCCTTAACTAAATGAGGAGAGGCAGTAACAATATTGCTTACCAGATATCACCACATGTACATTATTGCCTATCTATATTAAAAAAACTGGCTGCCACGTTAAAGAAAGTTTAATAAAAAAATATGTGGCAATGAATTATGATTCTATTTTTATTTTTTGAATTTTTTACAACTTGCCTAGGTAAAGCCTGCAATAGTGGCAAGGATTCAATAGCTTTCGGTGCAAAAGTCAGCATCTAGAGGGTTATAAAAACGTGGCTGCCATGGCAAGGAAAGTTTATTAAAAAAAAAAAAGATTATATTGTTTTGTTGATTCTACCTCCAAATACAAAAGAAACTGCTTAATTGCTTCAATCTGTAGTTAAAGGCAAATCAATAGAATAACTATATTGTTAGCCAGTACTGTGCTTTCAGTATTTGTTTACCATTTTAGCACTGTCAGGTACTAATCCATCCAATGTTTCATTCAAGTCAGCAACCCATAACTCGGTACTGTCCCAAGGCTGTAACAGCAAGACGAAATATAAAATTATACCTTTGTCTTGAAATTCATTTCATACTGGAAATGCACTGCCTATGATACAGTAACCCAATCCTTCCTTGTCTGTATCTCTTATCAACAGGATAAATCAGAGAGAAATCCAAGTTCAACCAAAGAACTTTTGCCTACATATTAATTAATAGCACAATAAAGACCTTAGAAATACTTTAATAGCAACTAGATGTCTTGATTATTAAACAGCTGGGGGAAAATGTAAACGACCAAAGCACTTATGTCAGAGGTCCTCAAACAGTTTACAGTGACAACAACAGTAATATGCTCTTCCAACGGCTTTAGTGGAAACTGTGTGTTTTGATTATTAGGCCACGATGTTAAACAGGCACCCTAATACTTACCATATCGGGATGATTCCACTGAAACCAACAAAGTTTCTTTCCATCCATACTAGCTCGTGGTCGACTATAAAAATTTGCTCCGCGAGCCTAAAAATAAGTTAAAATTAATATCAAAGCCACTGGAAGAACAAGAATGTTTGGAGATGTTTATGTTATCTTCTATTTAAAAGCAACAATACACAATTTATAAACATTTTAATTTGACACACAATCTTTTGCCACCTACAATGATTTAATTTTTAGCTAGACAAATTAGGCAATATTCATGATAGTCCAGGTGTATCACTTGAAATGTAAGAAAAGAATTTAATTTGCATTAATCTCATCTCTTACTGAATAAATTCTATTAGTTGAATGCCATATATTTTGATAAGTTTCTTGTTTTGCAAAGAACCAGAAATATGCTTCCTGATATAACTGAAATATAATCTAAAGTTTGGTCTTATTTTCAATAACCTACCAAAACAGTCTGTTGTTGGGTCTCAGGGTTAATAACAACTACTGTATTTTCTGGCTCTTTACTTTCGTTTCGTGCCACAACGCTATGGTCTTCACGAATTATGAAAATACGGTTCTTCTACAACATAACACAATATGTTCAGGTTCAGGTTAACAGCTCCAAGACAAAACATAGAAAATAGTCATATCTTTGCTCAGTTGAATAAAATATTTTGAATATCAGCTGTTGAATTATCGCTATAAGCTGGTAATAATGTTGCATTTTTATAAATTGCGTTAACTATGTTTAGGGGGTGTTTGAAAAATGATCACCGTTTTAAAGTGGCTTTACGTATTTGAAAAAAATCTTTTGTTTAAAGGTCAAGATATTTGGCTAAATATATAAGATATTTGGGTTGTATAGACCGTGAAAAATTAGTGGAAAACAAAATATATTGGAAGATGTTATTTGAAAGGCATGACATGTATCCGTATTTTACCGTGTAGACATTTAATTTTAGAATCACTGCTAATCGTACAGAATTTTTGCCATTTTGTGCTTCGCCGAGGTATAAATCCTGATACTGATTACGTTTGGTACGGAGTTGAGAGTAAAAAATTATATCTAAATTAGGCTCAAATGAAGGAGAAAAACGTATCAAAAAATTAATACCTCTAGATTTTTTTAATGTGAAAAGTGATTTCCATGGAAAAAACACAATTTTGAACTCGCCATTATAACTACATCATGGCATTACTTGAAAAAAAATTGACGCCACAAATTAGCCAAATATCTTGACCTTTAAACAAAAAGCCTTTTTTTCAAATACCTAAAGCCACTTTATAACAGTGATCATTTTTCAAACACCTCCTAAAAGTAGATAATGCAATTCGTAAAAATACAACATTTAGATGTTTTTACCAGCTTTTGTCACGGAAACCGACAAATTGAAAAGTATTTTGGCATATTTCTTCATTACGCATACAGATAATGTAATAGAATACCACAAAAGCAAAAGATTCAATAAGAAGTAGTTATAAATGAATGAATCAGGGTCTTGGTGGATAGACTTTGTAAGGAAATGCACCTTACACAGTCAGACAGACAGGCAGAAGTTCTTTTTATTTTGGTAATAAATCAAGCTGATTGAATTTAAAATATCATATAAATAGTGTTCAAGTAACTGTGTTTGAAAAAACGTTCATTGGCTGTTGCTCAACTAGCTTTTGCCTGAACAATACCCTCATGTCTGCAGTGAATGAAAACACTTCTTGCAGTTGAAAAAAGAGTCTTTTGATTGGTTTCCAAAGGCAGTATGAACAGCTATAATAAATATTGAATAAATAGGAAATATTTTAGGGTGTAATTTAGGAAAAAATACATTAAAGGCACAAAAGACTGAAGATTTAAGAAGCATTTTCAGTGTATCATGACTGCATACAAAATTGCATGAACAATATCACTTCAGCAGGGACAATAACACTCATGTCTGTGGTGAATGTAAACACTTCCTGCAGTTGAAAAAAAATCTGTCTTTTGATCGATTTCAGAAGGAAGTACTAACAGATATACTAGATGTTGGATAATTAGGAAATATATAATTCAGGAAAAAATACATTAAAGTGACAAAAAACTGCAGATATAAAAAGCATTTTCAGTGTCTTGTGGCCACATATAAAATTGCTTGAACAATATAACTCCAGAGTGGGCAATAACATCCTTGTGTGTTACATAACATGTACTTATGTGGCACATCATGACACCGGCCGATACCGTGAAATATTGTTCCGAAATGCTGAATACTCATTGGCTAATTCCACCAAAGTATGAACTAATATATATTAACCACTTCTCAATTGATATCTTACCTGTTCCTCGGTGCCTTGGCTTACCTAGAAAAAATATTGACACAAAAGTATTTATATTTTGTATTTTACTGAATTTTACAAATTTATCACTTGAAAAAAATATAGCCTATTTTTATTAAAAATATTCAACCACATTTGCACTGTTACTAGTCTAGCACTAAGAATAACGACAGACACACACATGACAATAAGCACAGATTCATTAACGATTCCTCAATTTGTAATCTCACCTGCTGCCCTGTGCCTTGGCTCCCCCAGAAAAAATATTGGCATAAAATTATTCAAACAGAAAGCATATTATAGCCTATTTTTGTAAAAAAAATCTTCACTTAACATTTTACACACTTTTGATATAGCTAGTACCTGGATAACAAATATTTATAGCTCTTCATATTAATAGGTTAAAAACGCTATAATTAATCATTTCAATTCCTTATAGGTGTGTTTATTTCAAGATTAGAAGCCTGTTTTGAATTTTATCGAACTTTTGAAAAATGGAATGCATAAATTTGTGGAAACTACCTGCTACAAGGTTTTTAAAAATGTACATCCGCTGGTTGGAAACTTCCAGACTATTTGCATGCACTAGGGAAATTATTGGTCATATACAATCAAACTCAAAATTCTGTGTTTTGTGAGAACTGCAGGATTGTTCATTAAAAAAAAGTTTCTTTACACTTGTCTACCTAATGCATGCAAAAAGTCTAATAATGCACATGCAAAAACACCAAAAACAGTAGAAAGAGAAGGGTTTTTAAAAAAAATTTACAAATTAAAAACGAGAGGTTTGCTTTTGCATACAGATGCCCATCATGAAGTAGCTTGCTTAGTTTTAAAGTGATCTCCCTATGTATCAGAGTTTTCAAGAATAGCTTATCAACTGTGGGAAATAGACAAATTTTCAGGTCAAGTTAACTACCTTTCCGTCACTCTAAAATACCACCTAGCCTACAACACCCATTCATCTATGATCTTCTTAAAACCGCATTTGAATCATGCAGTCAACGCTTCATCTTTGTGACTACAGACGTCCCATGACATACTGTCTTGGGAACGAACATGTCACTTGAAAATACCATATAACCTATGGTCTTCTTAAACCCACCTTTAAGCATTCAGGTAGCACTTCATCTTTGCAGCAATAAACTTCACATAATTTGGAACAAACATGGCCACCAATCGGCCATATTGAAAGTAACCAAGGTCAAAATTGTATTCGACCTGAAACTAAAGCTATACTTACTGGTTCTGAATGTGAAGATGATACAATAAAACCTGAAGCTGTGATTAATAGACAAAGAAAAGGCTATATACGACCACAATTATGATGATGACAACCACACAGTCATACTATATGCCCATCCACTATATAGTGATGGGCATAAAAACGGATATGATAACAAGGAAGCAAGCGAATGAATTCACAAGTATCAAATCAGAAAAAATTAAGGGGAGTGTGAATGATGGTATGAACTGAAAACTGTAACAATATCTTTTATTAGGATTACGTTACCATAGACAAATATTGTCCATCTGCAAACCTCCACCCACTACCTTCTGGAGTCATTGCTTCGGGTGCTGAACTGGGAGATTTTTGAACATACAACCTTTGATCAGCAAAATCACTAAAGTACACAGTTCTGTTATATACAAGGAATGCGCCACCACCATATTCATGAACCCGTGTCCTGACGTTAAATGGTGCTTTTGTCCATGAAGTGAAGGATTTATCTCCTGGTTTCCATGAGCATACCACTGATCTACCACCTTCACTTGGTCGACTTTCCACCCAGTATATTGTGTCTGCAAAAACAGCAAAATTGAACTGAACTAGATGTGGGAATGCAGACAATAGAATATGAAAAGAAAAACACTCAAATATTTGGTCTGCTTCATTTTTTTACAATTCCTTTCCCTCAATTTTAAATTAAAATTTAGTACACCTGCTTTGAATATCCCTAATAATATACCTTCATTAAAGTATACATTTCAATAGAAAATTACCACCTGATAAATAAAATATAAATGATTTTTTTACAATTTTTATAATACAAATGCATACAACTTTTGTTCACCTCTGATGTCAGACAACTTTGCAATATGGGTAATAAAACTTTATAATGGCAGCTTCCAGAGACACCAATATATAAAAGCCTGTAACTTCAAAATGGATTTAATAATTTGGATAATTCTTGTGGAAAATTATGCTTTCTAAATGTGCCTAAAGGGATAGCATATGTTATCATAACATATGTTAGTGGCACCTTATTCACTTAAGTATCTATCATACCTGTTCATATTACACTCCAGTAATATCGATTTTTTACATAAAGTTGCATGCCGATTTCTCACACTAGATACAAATGTTACTAATAACTTTTGCCACTAAACTACCTACCTCTATTTACAGGGTCAACCAGCAAAGGTGAGGAAATTCTTATAATGTCTTTAGTTATTAACTGACTGGTAATAGGTGAAACCCAAGATCCATAGGGTGCAGTTTTCTTCGACATGATTCCTGTTAAAATAAGTCAAAGCCTGAATATTGTTTCCTTGATATACAGTTTGCCTAAAAAAATCAATGAGTGTTTGGTAGGGCCAGGGGCGGTTAATGGTCCCTTTTGTAAAATCTGAGGCCGGATCAGGTCAGTAAAGGGCCAGTTCGGGTCAGTTAGGAAATTATCTTAGTGCCTTGTTTGTAAACAATCCTGCTAAACTAATTTCATCAGTTAAAAATGTATAAATGTACCAATTTCCATAATAATACGATCATGGTAAAAGTTTTAAAAATATTGATAACATATGCATATGGTATACTAGTATCTCTTCGAATAATGCCTGTTAAATATTGTTGCTCTTATGGTGAAATTATGCAAAGTTTTAATTAAGGGATCATTTAATGGTTCAAGGTTACTTTACAAAAAGTGGGCCTTGGCAGTAAGCATAGTTTCAATGAACATCTTGATATCTCAGTCGTGTATTTACAGCTAAAACTATTTAAATTATTTTTAAAAAGTCCCATTCAAATACACTGCTATCCATTTATGGGCCTGCATTCCACTATATGAACGATAAAAAAAAAAGATTTTCACTTTCTGTTGATTTGATTGTAATAGTACTATCCGATTTAATCAGCTTTAAATATTACCCAAATAATTGTTATCAATGTCCCTATATTATTATATATATAATAAACTAATAATAATTATATTTTTGATTGTCAACAGAAAGTGAAAATCTTTTTTTTGTAACAAAACGTAGACCTACTGCTGGGGACCTAGATTAAGTAGTATTTGCATCTACAAAACAATATTTTGTAGATGCATATACTACTTAATATAGGTCCCCAGCAGTAGGTCTAAGTTTTGTTATAAGGCCACACCAAAAAGGTTAAGTTGTTTGATAGCATAAGCCCAAACTGAGTCAGTCAGGCTGCTGTTTTTTATCTTCATTTTTTTTTAAATGTCTCTCTTTACACAAATGTTTTATGGGCGAAAGCCCTTAAAAACTGAGTCAGTCAGGATTTTTAGAGTTAAAACAAAAAAAATAGAAAATAGAGGGTTTCCATTTTGGACTGGCATTAGTATAGTCCTACAGTTTTACTCCCGGTGGGTACTGTCATTTAAAGTCACTACATATTTGTGCCGCCCAATGGGCCACCTTTTTTCAGCTCCAGCATTTACCGCATTATTTGTTACATATTTATCACAGGGCACAGGGTATCTTTTCAAAAAACATTCATTTACCACAGGGTGTATTTGTTGGAAAACGCATTTACGACAGTTATGAAAAATTAGGCTCGTGAATTTTAGGAAATTTATTTACCACAGGGTACATAATTTACAAGTGAATTTTACACAGGGTATCTATATCTGAGACTGGGAGAGTTATTTACAAAGGGTATATTTTTAATGTTTTTTTAATTTATGACAGGGTATATTTTTGGTGACCTTTATTTACCACAGGGTCAGGGTTTTTTTTACCCTGGGCCGCACAACCCTACTTTTTTGTCAATTACCCCCGGGATTTAGCTTGAAACACTGAATCTAGAGTCAGTCAGCTATTACTTGAACTTGTTTGCCAATGCCATTTGTTGTTCATATTTAAATATTTCATAAATTGTTTTATAGTTACATGCTCCGATAGAGATAGTTGTTCATGAAACTTTTAAGAATAATGTCAAAATCCCATTAATGCCACCAGTGTTGTTACCTGCCCTGTTGGCTGAGTACTCCTAACCTCCTCACCCCAACCTGACCCCGGGAAGATGGCCGGAAATCAACCCGGCGTTCAATATATTCTGTATGTTTACGAAGTTCTTAAATTTTAGTTGATAAAATCACATCCGTTTTATTCTACCTGTTTATAGATAGCACACTCCTGGAATAATAGTAATACCCTGCAGTGCTTCCCGTAGGTCCTTTCCTACTACTCTGAGACTAGTATTGTAGTATGAGTGACACATCAACACCAGCACACCCACGCTCCCAGCGGAAATCTATCTAACGGCACCTGGTGGCTGTTTCTAGTACAGCAATCCTGAGCCCCCAGAGCAATGATATCCAGGAATAAATAACACGGGACGGTAAAACGTGTTGTGCCTCATAGTCGTATGTTTACATGCAAAATAGTTTCTTGTTCAACAAATCCACTTGCGATTTAAATTCAAACTACCCGGTGCCATGCAGTTCCCAGTCTGACCAGTTTCCCTTGACCATCATCGGGACAATCTCCCAGCGACATGTATTAAACAATAATAGATTACTGTCAGCTCACTATTCAAAGCTGTAGTTGTAAGACTTTCCTTCTTCAACTTCTTACGTAACTTTACTGTTTGAGATGCTAATAAAAACTGTTTTTTCTAGTTAAAAAGCTGGTCCAATGTATACTTTACTAGATCTAGGTTAATTATTATTTCTTAGTTATCTGTATAAATTATAAGATATATATTAGTCCCAGGTTTTATCTGGACTTTTATGCATACGCGCAATTTGGTAATATAATGCTCAGACGATTAATTGTCGAGTGAACTCATCTATTTAGAAGTGGAAACGAGAACGCCAGGCAAGTTCTAAAGTTCGGAAGACTGAACGGGCAATCTCAATATGATGACAATTGATAGTAGGTTAATACGCTTGAAATGAATGTCACAAAATGCCCCTGGTGAAAAATTATCAATCATATGAGAGAATTATCTTCAAAAGGAAAACAATGTGATGTACATGTCGAAACCAGTGCACTTGGTGACGGCAAAGCAATATCATATATCTGTTGTAAGAGTGTTTTGTTGCTTACTTTTATTGTTAAAATGATAGAAACTGATGAATAAGGTCACATTGACAGAGAAAACCGTATCGGTTAAGTGCGCTTGGTATAATAACACAAAAACTGAGGATACAAAAATTTTGCTAAAACTACAATGAGCTAAGACTTAAATACATCAAAGGAAAATACTGGATATTTCTATAAACTGAAAATTTCTTGCAGTGCTTATGTTATAAGAATAGAATGAAAACAGTGATCATAATAATATTTCCACTATTATAAATTTACTATATATATGCTGAAAAAAGATAACATTTGTTAGTGCAGATTAATCCTAATATCAATATTTTTTGTCACTTACTGCTATAGGTCTCAAAGATTTCAACTCTCAAGTTCCCTCGTCAGATTGATATAGCAAGTGATATTACAGACTGTTTAAAGGCGTTTTTGAAAGAAAACTGGCACAAAAATTTGATAGCATGATGTGTTCATATGACCATTCTCGTTGAAAACCAATCACATTTTTGCTCTGCCGGACAGAAACGTCCAAGCGAAAGAATACTACAGTTAAATGTTTAATGGAAAGATCGACTCTGAAAGTTATAGAGACAATTTATAAGCATGACTTACCTTGTGGGATTTTAGCTGCAAAAAAATTCAAAGCAGAGTTATAATTTACGATACCGGCATACTTTATGAATTGGAGTTATCATGTCAATATACAAGTTCGACAAACAAGTAACAAATTAAAATATATATATTAGAAATATGTCAATTATTGCAGAGTCATCCTCCTGGGATTACTTCAAGGTAGTTTAATATCTTGCGGAATATCATTTCTCGTTTTTATTGAAATAAAACATGAATATAAAATAGTATATTGTGATTACTGGATCTGTAGACATGACACCAAATATGCCAAAATAACAAGCCGACAGATTAATGACAAATGTATGCTAGCTATTTTTACATTTTAAAATTTAAAAAAATAACATGGCATAGTTCTAGTGTATAGCGATTTTTCACATCGATGCAACCACCGCACCATACACTTGTTGCCTATACAATTGCATGGAAATTAAAATAATTGCAATTGTTCGTATTATCACACGAGTTGTGCAGCATGCCCTATATATTAGGTGCATATGTCATATTTATCTTAATATAGGATATAGTTTTACATATCCCAAGTAATTACATGTTAAAAAGTTTTATATATCCTAATTTATAAAAAAGTAGGCAATTTTAAATTAATAAAATTATATCGAATTTGGATATGAAAAATGAAGTACTTAAATAAAATAAATTGATAAAAACTGAATATTTTAGTTAGTTCTTAATTTAAATATTAAAAACTTGTAATTTAAGAGTCTAGTACACACTGAAAAAGACTTGCCGTACGCAATTAATTGTTTTCATATACCTGATGAAAATGAAACAAAAATAATTATGATAGCAGTGACAGCACCAACTACAACAGCAGCCAACATAATGAGCGCTTTACACCAACAAGTCTTCGATATCCCGTCTTTGACTTGTTTTGTCTTTATTTCTAAAGACTCTGGTTCGCCCACTATATCAGTTAATTCGACTGATTGCTTTGATGCCTGGCAAAGAAAATAGAATTAAACCTAATTATCCAGAGTTAAGATTAATAACTTTAATTCAAAATTTAAGAAAAACGCATGCCATACTGAAGTATGACATAAACCACGTCTACTGTAGTGCCTTCTGCAATAAATGTTTAAAACAAGGAAACAATATTGGTCAATTATATATTTTAGTAAATGATAAAAAATTATTATGATTTATGAAACCGCAGCAATTGAAATATTATGAAATGAACGGCTATCATTCTGAAACTAGCAAAAAAAAAATTCAATTACAAATCCTGAAAGGGCGTTTTCCGACTACGAGTTGCAAGACATGTACGGAAGATATGAATTACCTGGTTTCAAGGCTAGGCTTCCTAGTTGGAAATTCAAATATTATTAAAAATGTACAGATGAAATGCTTGCTCGTCTACAACTCCGCTAGTTTTAATCATATTTAGCTGACGTAAACCCGCATTGTACTGCATCGTTATTATACAGTTAGTCATTTGTGACTTACACCGGGTGATATTTCTAATTGTTAGATTAGAATTTACCAGCGGGTTGTTGCTGGGTCATTCCTATAATGGGAAAACTTTCAAGATCCTCATCGCATTTGGGGCGCATTTGGTGGGCATTTGCGTAATGGTATTCATATCATTTATCAAATAAACTTTTAAGATATTTTATTAATTATACCAGGCTTCATTTTATAGCGTAAAAATAATTGGAATTACATATTTGCTTTTTTTTAATGTTATGCAAAAGCCCACATGTGTGGGGAAACCTGGCACAAACGTAATTGTTCCTATGAAAACATACTGGATGCCTGACATCTGCCATGCTAAACGAAAGTGTTTTATTTTTTGCTAATTTTAGAATGACAGCTGTTCGAGGAACTTGTTCCGTGTTCAGTGTAACTTGTCCGTGATATGTGGACGATTTTAATTACCCAGGGGTCCGACTCAAATCAATGGTTAGTACGCATGTGCGTGAACAAAAGCACGTAAAAAGGGTGATTTTTAAGAACTAAGCACGTTAACGCACGTTACGCATTTAGGATTATACTTTTCGATAAAATATACAAAAGGATACCTTATTTGATTAACTGTACGCATTTAGGGTATCGAAATCGATCAAAACCGCCAACCACTTGACCAAACTTCGTCTTGAAAGTTAATTTGTGATCCAATTCGAGTGAATTTCCCAAAGTTCCGTTTTCCGGGCATTTTTCAAAAAAAATTCTCAACTCATTTAGGGTATTTAAAATTTCTTTCAGTCAGTGAAAAGGGGTCAAAATTTAAAATTGAGAAAACGCATTTGGGTATTTTTCAATAATTAACTCATTCACGCAATGGGATCCAGTAATATATTTGAGACCTCCGGGAGATTTTAGCAATTTAGATCAGGATGTTAGACATCCCTGCAAAAGGTGGTGTTAGAAAATCTGTTTATTTTTCCTGGAAAGTGTATATATTACGGCATATCTATACTTATTTCAGCGCCCGGGTTAAATGGTTCTGTTAACAGCCTACCGTATCAGTAAACGAACAAGCTATAAGTAAAAAAAAAAGGTGAAAAGTTGCAAATACAGTACTCCTGGAGAGTACTAAAATGATAAATTTACAACCATAATATTCCCGGGTACAACATGCAAGTACGTTTTCACAGTCAAAACACGATAGCATTTACCTTAGTATTGAAAATTTACCTACAACTTGATAATAAGCTATCGTAGATAGTGAAACGGCAATTAAATAAAATAATACTTATCGAAAGGTATTGTATTATTTACATGTGAATATGTGTTTTCTAATTTGAACACACACATGGGTACCAGTAATATATTTGAGTCGGACCCCCGGGTCCTGGAGAGTACTATGATTTATGTAAAGTATATCTCACTCTCTCGTGTCATCCTGAAATCCTGAAGTTATATCACTTGCGCTAATAAAAAAATGTTTCATAATTTTCGATCTGCCGTTTTTTAGCTAGAAAAGTTCGCAAATCACCGTTTATAATTATCCATTGCCAAACTTGAAATTGCTCTACATGGACAAGAAGTACGATCACACTGGTCATTTGCATTGAATGTGATCTTTAATTATCTCTTTTGCCATTGAGTAAAAAAGTTGATAATTATGATAGTCTGTGAACACTCATCTTTTCAGGTATTTAGGCTGTGTATAAATATTCAATTGGAACCCCGTTTACATTCATTGTATGACGCAGTGGTACATATGAGGATGCTTGGTTTCTTACTATGTGCTGAGGTCAAACATAGAGCTAAAATCTAAAAACAGGACATTTAAAAATTCTGAAATTTGAAATCCTACTAGGTACTATATATCTCACGCTGATAAAAATGTTTCAACCTTTTCCCCGGGGGTCCGACTCATATATATTACTGGTACCCATGTGCGTAAATGAGTTTGTGAAAAAGCCCTAAATGTGTTTTCCGATTTTAAAATTTTAACCCCTTTTTACCGACTGGAATAAATTTTAGATACCCTAAATGCGTGGAGATTTTTTTTTTGGAAAACACCCGGGAAACGGAATTATGGGACATTCACTCAAACTTGATCGCAACTTAACTTTTGACGCGACGAAGTTTGGTCAATTAAGTGGTTGGCGGATTTGATCCGAGTTTTGATCGATTTCGATACCCTGAACGCGTATAGTTAATCAAACAAGTTACCCATTTAGATATTTTATCGAAAAATGTAACCCTAAATGCGTAACGCGCGTTAACGTGCTTAGTTCTTAAAAATCACCCTTTTTGCGCGTTTTTGTTCATGCACACGGGTATCAAACATTCATTTGAGTCGGACCCCTGGGCCTTTTTCCCATTAAAACGTTAAAAATAACAAACGAATTTCAGGGTGATATAAGAGAGTGGGGATACTTTTTTATACAACCTGGGACTATTATAACGTCCCACGTGCAACACGTAAGCTATGGAATATGCGTGTCGCTGGATAGCAATACTGTCAACATAATATAGCCTTTGAAAATGAAATCGTAGCTTGAAAATAATCCAATAAATAATAAGTTTCCCTTCTCCCCCCTTCTCTTGATTCAGTCTTGTCATCTTTCGGGGTCATCTACACATCTTTGACAAATATTTTTGTTCATCGACGTTTGTTAAATAAAAACTATTCCAAGGCCAAAGATTATGCAAGCGTTTTTGCAGTACTAGACAGAAATTATCAAATTATTATTCATTTCCGGGAATCTCGTAACACGTGATTGTAAGGTAATTATTTTTTTTCACTTATATTTATATAATTTTAGTATGGGTACAGTGACCATTGTCGGAAAACGCTCTAAGATTTTTTTTGTTTTTAAGCACTTCACGAGGCGATAATTTTGTTATTTGTTAAAAACAACATTGGTAGTCGAAGAACTACCTTATAATGACCTCTACCCAGGACCTCTATTTGCTTGACCATACACTCTTTTTGCGAACGTTTATTTGCTGCTATGGTATCCATATCCCTAGTAATTCAACAAAAACTCGGAATTTTATAAACAATTCATAGGATGTAGTATGATAAAACCGGATAAAAAGCTAGGATCCTATACTTACGTGCCGAAGTCTACATTTTGCGTATCTCTTGATCCCTAGTTTACATTTTAATTGTTGATAGTTTGACCACCCAAATTGATAATTTCAAATAGTTCGACCAGCAAAACTTGTAATTTTTAAAAATTGCGGTCGAACTTACTGACGTTATATTGTTACTAAATCATAAAATACGAAATAACGAGTTCAAAGAAGGATCTTGTGTTCCGGCCCTAAACTGTCTGATTATAATTATAAATGATATCGATCATGTATCTGTTTTAAGGCATTTAAAAAGTTAATTATTTTGACTTTTAATATAATAGATCGCATGGCGCTATACAAATCGCAAAATTATCCTCTGATACGCTGACTACAGTATTGTGCACATCTCAATTAAGGGTTAAAGCAATCTTCAGAACGGACCCCTGAGGATACGTAACATACTATCAAATATATTTATATAATGTGACACTGTTATTTGACTATAACTTTTTTCTCTAGTTTTCAAAATGAATACAGCCATACAAAAGTATTCTAATCCGAAATACAAAATGTGATATGATTAACCGCCATTTCGGTTTCGAATTTTACTTTTCAAAAATATATAAATCAAAAACCATTTCACCACAATTTGAAACTTGGTACAAATCATCTCTATATATAGATCTATAAAAGTGACTCAGATTTTTATAAATTGGCTTTGTTTATAGTTATGGCTTTATGACTTTTCAGAGTTTAAAGGTCATGATTTTGCCGATTACGACACTGTTTAGTAGATGCCTGTGTAGTAAACAGCTCATTCGTTTAAACTTGTAAATTAATCACTTTAGTTATGTTAGAATTCTTGAGAAAATCCTTTTAGTCTATCAATAGTTAATATTCTGTTAACCATCTGTTTTATTTCTTCTGAGTAGTCAATCATTGAAATGATAACAATTACCTTTGAACTATTTGAAGAATCTTTGAAGACGATCCGTGTATTAATATATAATTATTTATAATAAAAGCTCATATAAGCTCATGGTTTTAACATATTTCAAGGGGATATACATCTTTTAAATGAAAACTTAGCGAACATATTAGTCTGACTAGTCCAGAGGGTGTAGATATTGTTGGATTATCACTGATGAGCCACCGGATGAGATAGCGCGTAGTTTTAAACGCCGGATTTCACTTTGGTTTTATTTTTTGCGGGGTTATATCAGACATGCCATTTATCAGTTAATTGATTAGTTTTTTGACCGAAATCTGTTTATTTACACCAGGCGCAATTTTAAACTATGTGGAGAGACAAATTTGATAACTACATTTTCAACATGTTTGTACCTTACATTTAATTTCATTAAAAAATTGACGCGGACTATTCAGGCAAGCTGAACAGCAGGAAGAATATGTATATATTGTATTGCATACATATAATTTTATTACAAAGCTACTTTTATAGCAGGAAATAAGGATTGGCCAGTGTCATGGGGATAGGGATCGAACACACGACCTGAACTTAATTACTTTTAGCACCGCACTCTAACCCCGACTCTACTAACCCCCAATTCTATGATTAACAACCGGCTGAGCTAATGGATTCACATACAACATGTTATTTATGAAGATGACCTTGTTCGGGGATCTTGTGTCGATGTCTTCAGCACCCTGAGGAGATATACTCCATTATCAGTCTAGCGCCGGTCTAGGGTCGGATTAATAAAGTCTGGGACTATTATGACTTAGTTATAATAGTCCCAGATAACATAGACAAGAACCTTACAAAAGATTCTGACAACGGAGGAACGATGTCCCAGCACTGACTTACCATTATAGCTTAAAGCTGTTTTAAAAGGTATCCGTTCAGATGAAATCTTTGATCTTCGTTTTTGTCCAGTGTAGACTGAGCACTATACTTCACACCCTGCACGAGACCCTGCATAAACGACTTGCATCAATTAAATATATAATAAAACATACTAACTTCTATTAAGTCAAATGAATACAATTCGTAAAAAAAACAAAGAGCTATTAAACAAAGTGAATAGGTTTTAATAAATCAACAGCCTCTTTTCTTATTTACCTTTTAGAAGTTTAGAGAGAAACCGATCTGACTATATAGCAAAGGCTTAAGTAGAATGAACTAACTGGAGGTGTTGTTAAAACTAAAGAGATTATATACCGTTATATAGTACTAAATCATACTTTAATAGAATAAAACTGATTAGATGCTTCCTACCTTGTTTTGTTTGCAACGGACAGCGCCCGTTCTTATCAAAGTGTTGAAATGCAACTGACCGGGACAACCGCGTGCGTGTTTTTTCTGCAAACGGTTTACAAAACATGTTGAATCATCATGTCCTGACTTATACAAATGTTTTTATTTCTACTTTCATAATGTAGACACAAAAGGTATTGATGACATATCTTAGGATTGGGTAGCTATAGAACCCATGCAATCCCTATTTAAATCTTTCATTTACATTTATTTAGCTAAGGCCCCCTATGAGCATTAATAAGCACTTCACTATGAATCCTTGGAGAGGGATACAAGTCCAGAAAGCATGCACCACAAAGCTATATTTCATGGTGTCATGATGTGTATGCTAAGTGTAAACCCGGTGTCAACTGAAGCAGAAATAGAAGAATGATTTACAAATCAAATATTTATTTAATAATTAATCATTATTATTTTTATATTTGCTGGTAAATTTTTCCTAATTTCTTATTTTGTTCTTTAGGAAATGCTGGGCACCGTATATGATAAAGAGTGCACAAACAATTATGCTTTTAATTGTACCTGGAAATATATGTTATAATAAATTATTTCTGGTGAGAAATTTCACGAACACTTAAATTACGAATTTTTAAAATACATTTTACACCATATGGACGGTACTAGGAATTGTATTTCACTGTTTACTTTCTAGGATGATGGAATAGGGGGCGAATTAAAATATTTTAAATATTGTTAATAAAGAGACGAATATAAATAAAGAAATTACTATGAAACATATTGCTGTACATATAATCTCTAATATATTTCTGGATTTTACAGGAAAGCACGTATGCACACACTGTCGAAACAAGAAGCAAAATTAAAACCATATTATTATATATCCCGGCCAAATAATATAACCGGGCGTGTTGATACTTGACCTAGTGCCAGTGCGCTAATGACTGAAACATTTGTTAACATTCTCATTTCGTATTCAAAGTCATTCGATATTGTCAACATATATACCAATTGTGTTATCCCATTGAAACTAACTTTTATTATCCAGATAGATTGAAAATAAGATAAGATTGATGTGTAATGTGCCCTGGTAATGTAAAGATTTTTAGGACGCACAGTCCTAATAAGTTTTTAACAAAAAACAAATGCGATCTGACTTGGTCTATAAACTTCGAGGAATCTTAAATGTGAGACTCGGAAGCAGTATATATCACCGCGTGAAGGGGTCTGACCGTTCCCGAGTCCTGGCCAGTTGGATCGTACACGCATTGTGTGCCCGAAAAACTAGCAGGTTTAAAAAGTAGTTCCTTGGTATCTCGCTCAGTAAAAATCATCAGTTACGTAAACATGTTGCCACGCTCTCTCATAGGATAACTACTAATTAAAATATCATTAGCGGCAATTAGCAAAATAGTGTCGGGTAATTATTTCTTGTCGCTTGTTTGCACGTTCAAACTTCATTTTAATCTGTATAGCCTATATAATTGTGAATTTGTAAACCATTTTCCAGATTTGTTAGTAAATAGGACTTCTGACAAATATGCATGTTTTAATACCATTTTGATGAACTAAAAAACTAAGTTTTATTTCGCCGCTGAAATCTTATGATGATATTTCATAAACATCACCACCAAAGCTTTGTTGCGAATTTCACGAAATTTCGATCGCTAGTTTTTTTTCAAATAGCGCAGTTGTTTTTTAGTGAAGCTCTGAGAAACATTTTGTCTGAAACTACTGAAGTGAGATTACGCCTTGCTCATTTATATAGTGTTAAATTCAGGTCGAGATTTTAAAAACATTCTTAAAATTTATAAAATCTCTGCTTGCAAATTTCTTGGCTTTAGAAAAAGGGGACGTCAAAAAAAAACACATAAACTATGTTTGTTTTTAATGTAATATTGCCATCATTTACCCAAAATAAGTGAATTTATTAATAAAAAATATATGAATATGTGGTGTTTGAAAGTGTATACAAGACGTGTTATTATTATATTTGGTGCTTCCGTTTTTGAACTCTTTACATGTATTATACAAAGGTAACAACCTAAAAAATGCGAACCTAATGCCTGATTATAGCAATAGTATTGTTTTCAAATATTTCTGAGGAAAGGTTTGTAAGTTGACTCCTATACTGGTATAAAGTTACAAAAGCCATATATACACAGCTCAAACAGTTTTACCTCCCCTGAATAAGACAACATTGCAGTCTTACCTCCCCTGAATAAGACAACATTGAAGTATTATGGGCTCTTTCGGAAAGAAGGTAAAGTTCACAGTGCAGCTTTCTCTTCGAGAAGCCGGGGGTATTCTCATTTCGGATTATAATTTCGCTAATAATAGAAGGTAAGTGTTATATTTTCGAGTTCTCTTTCGGTGGGTGGTTTAACTGAACTCTGTGATGTGATTCGTAATTCGTAAGTAACTTTATTTTGCTACTGAATTTACTTTGGTTACTTTGCAGCTAATTGTGTCAATTGTTTGAAACAGATATGATAATGTCTTTAATGATATTATGAAAGATGATACTGTTTGACAAAATGATATATCTTGGAAAATCTGTTCATGCAAACTATGCAGAAACACACTCATTACTTCGTTTATTACTATTCATTTTTAAAATGTTGGATCTATTTATCAATAGACACTATCTAGAGCAGGGCTTGGTTTAAACACGTCTGTGCTTTAAACAGATTCCTTATATGGAAACTGGCTCAGACATGATAAGCATTGAACTTAAAAGTTAGAATAACATTATTTCACTCACAATGGCTTTTCTGGTAGATTCCTGAAGAACAGTATTTATGAAAGACATGATAAGTAATGTAATCTTGTGTTAACTCTGTGAAACAATTTATGCAGCAAGATAAAAACACATTTAGCTATTGTATCTGTTTTACCAGGCTTTTTTGGCATTGTGGATTAAGAACTTATCACCAGCTTAGTTCAGCATTAACAATGGTTGTATATGACACACATATATGCCAAAACCTGTGAACATCTTCTATTGTACATAGGTCTGTTCTAATCCTTCACAGCTACCAGCTATAAATACATGAAAACATACCATAGATATAAATAACATGTTAGTAGTAATAAATTAGCAGCTGTTGCTGATATTAGACATCATGATCTGCTGGCAGTTAATCTTCCTTAACCTTATGTTATAAAGTTAACTGGTCCAGTATGGCTTATCTCTTTAAACTTCTAATATTTGAAAGTTCTTTTATAAAACTCTGAAAATATATCTAACTGACAAATTAGTGTATTTGCTCTAAATATAGCAGCATCATATTGAGGATTGTTTCTGTTGATATTTTTTTTATATTTCAGACATGAAATAACACTCCAGCATGGCATTCTGATACATAAGTAGTAAATACAGTAAATACAAATACAGCTGATACTACTTATATTTGCATTGTTAAACTTATCTATCAGAAATTACTACCTATTTCCATTTGCTTTTATAAATTCCAGTTTCGAGACAGCCTGTCTGTGTTCAGACATGAGTTCCAGTAGAAATGGGGCAGACTCCACTAAGGAGTTGTTTTTGGATATTTTAACAAAAGAAGAAAAGGAGGCTCTTCTTACGAAAAAGATGGAAGAAATTCGAAAGAAAAATGAAGCACTCAAGAAGAGACATCAAGTACGTAATAAAGTAACCTTTTCAGCTATACTTTGAAACTTGTATTCTTTGATATTTCTTGGAACACAGTATTTTTATGCTTTGTAGTAAATAAATTAGCCACAGCAACTTTTTAGATTTATTCTGCCATATTGATATTATACCACACATGTTTTCTATGAGGCAAAGCATTTCATGATTTGTATGATTTTGTATCAAAGCTATCCATGAAACAGTGTGTGGCTCCTGTAAATGTTAAAAAATCTTATTAATTTTTGTTGTGAATTAAAAAATATTTGTAGAATTAAATTTTGTTTTCAATAGGAAATAGAAGCTGACAAAGAAGTTGCCCAACAATTGGACAAAAAAGAAGCTGATAAACAAGCCAATTCACCACGAAAAGAATTTAAGGTGTGATACAATCAGTAAAGTCAAATTATGCTGCTATTTTACATAGGTAGCATGTTCAGTTTGACAATAGATTGCATATTGCCTGCTAACTTTGCTACACTAACACAGACAGTGTTTAATCTCCTCTGTCAGATTTAGGGTCATACTACTGCATTCAGTACCAGCCTAGACACTTAGACTCAAATCTGACCCTTACCTATTTACTGTATGGATTCTTTTTACCAGTTACACAGAGCAATTTGAGAAATCACATTTTTTCTTTTATTATGTCATACTTGTTTGCATATTCCTCATGGCTGAAAGTCTTAGCCGCTTTAGTTGTATTTTTTCCCTTTGGTTCCAGCTATTCGCATGTTTACATACCTTGTTATCCTGCTGTTGCTTCTTTATAAAGTGGAAAAGATAGTGCTTGTATAAGAGTGACAAGGTAGAATTAGAACATGTTAGCACATTCATTTCTTGTCTGCCAGTCCTCATCTGATGGTGATTGTGCTCATTTGCGAGACTGCTACAAATAGAGTAAATCAGCTTTATTACATATGTCTGTAAATCTATTTTATTTTGCCACAGAGTGAAATGGATAAAAGATATGACAACTATGAATCTCATCTAGACAGCGGGAGTACATATCATGATGGCAAAATTGACAGTGGACGTTTTATCCACCATGACAACCAGAGAGATTTTGAATCAAGAGGTAGTCACAACTCTCGTGTTGACAGAGGGAGACGTCGTCATGAGGATGGTAGAATTGGTAGCGGCCGCTTTACCCACCAAGATGATCAGAGAGATTTTGACTCAAGACAAAGTAATTATGACTCTCATGTTGACAGAGGGAGACGTCAGCATGATGACAGTAGAATAGGCAGTGGTCGCTTTACCCAACAAGATAACCAGAGAGATTTCGATACAAGACCAGGTTATAATTCAAGTTTTTTTTGTTTGTTAAACTGCATTACAAAAGTAATACATCCCAAGGAATTTAGCTTTAATAAAGTAAATATCCCATAAAAAATTGTTAATGTATAGACATTTTGTAGCTTCAAAACTTACAAAAGAGCCCCCATGTGTAATGGGAAGAATTTAGGAATTCTATCATTTATAGTCATTTCTACCTACATTTAAAATCTGACAAATAACTTGCTCTGTATGTTCTGTTTCATAGGCGATTGTATAAAGTTTGTAGACTTGTATTGAATATGATCTTTACAGGCTGTGAAGTAATTCATGTGTGGACTAAACACCATTCTGTACTCTGTGTATGAATTTGTTTCTAAATAACTTGGTTTTATGTTTAAGAAATTCTTGATCTTATAGGTAATAGAAACATACAGTCTGGGAAACCAAGAGGAAGAGGGAGAGGGAGGGGTCAACAATTAGCACAGATGAGTAAAGCTACATTAAAAGCCGAAGACTATGAAGCCAAGAGGAAAGCTAATGCTGCAAAATATGAATCTGAACTCAAGTCACCTGATGTAAGAGAAACCATGGCTTTGTAACTGGGTAGTATCTCTGCATTTCTCGTTATTGACAGCAGAACCATCAAAATCTTTATACTGTATTGGAGATATCAGAAGTTGATTTAGTGACAGCTGCTTTGTTCTCCAAATATGTGAATGTGACTACTTGTGTTTTTAGACGAGCCCAAATTGTAGTAAGTTTTTGATGTACCATACTTGCATTCTATCTCTTGTCGTAGGGTCCTCCCCCTGACCCAGGATACAGTTTCTTAGCTGACCCAAGACGAGAAGGGCCAGCACCTGATAGTAACAGAGAAGGTAGCAGACGACATCAAAGAAATTTTGGAGGAACAGATTTCTCAGATGTTAAGAGTAAAATGCAATGGGACAGAGAAAGAGGGGTGAGACCTGTTTACTTAGTGTTCTTTAGACATTAGTTTAAAATTGATTTCCAATGTTCCAATTATTCAATCATACTCTTAACATTTGATAAACACATTGGTGGTGAAATTGAATTATCTTCAATTTTTCCAAAGTTTCATGTTAGTTTTAATTTCATTATTTTGATTTTAATTTTTAACCAGAAGTGTGCAACATGTAAAACTGGTTGATGTAGGGAGTTCTAATTATTTTGAAACTGTATTTTCATCGAGCTCAGTATTCTACCATCTTCTGCAATTAGATACAAATGCTAACAATCTCATATTTCCATATAGGGTCGGCAACATCGAGGTATTCCTCGATCTAAGATGGATACATCCTTAACAATGACTGGAAGAGAACGACTGCAGGATAAGGAATGGAGGGAAGAGAGGAAACGTATTGACCAGGAACGTTTACAGAGACATAAAGATTCTCACGGAAACTGGAAACGGGATTGGGATGCTGCAAAACATGAGCCTGAGTAAGTAATTTGTTGTTCTGCTCTTAATTTATATTCATATTCCACGACGTTTATGTTTTTATGTAGTCTACAAATACTGAGATAAGATGTTCAAGGATACATTCCACTGTAGTCTATCTAATCTGTTAATTGGCTAGCAAAGCAAACTTGTGAACACAGTAGAAGAACATGCAAATGTTGTTTATTGCTGCTTAGTGGGCAGATATTTGTGTATATGTAATAGCAAGGAATTCTTTGCATGATAAGACTTATTTACTTTGAATCATTTGCACAGGCATTATGAATTTTACAGGCCAGAAGAGTTCTCTAGTCCAAGACAAGTTCAACCACCAAGAAGACCAGGTATGACTGTGTGGTCACCTTAAGAAGGTTTGATTACTTTGAAGTAGCTTAGTTATATCGCATAAGCAGATATCTATTAATGTTTCAACCCACTAGTTTGTTTAATTAAAATAACATTATTCAGTGACTAGTAGCACAAAAGAATCATCTACTAAGTGAAGCATTTGCTTATCCTTTGCGACTAAAAAAGTAGTGTATTTAAGGTATACCAAGCTCTGGAAGCAAATGTTGCATATCAAAAGCTGGCTTGTGGAGTATACTGATAGATACTGGCTCCAATAATCCTACATATTATGTAAATTGACTGATTTGACATACTGTTAATGCATCAAATGTAATTTCTTCTCTTTTGCCTGTCGTTCATAGCTCGTTTCCACTGCTTGAGATATTTTCAATGTGAAAAATCTCACTTGATCTGGTTGCTTTTTTCTGTAACTGTTCCTGCACATGTTTTATTTCCTGGTATTCTTTATCTTTGTAGTTTGAGAAAAATGCACCATAGTGCATGTTTATAAACTAACTGATAATATGCATTATTTAACATTTGAAATCTTGGATGAGTGCTGTGAGCAAATCATGCACTGTTAAATTTTTTTTACTACAGTTTTGATTAGTTCAGTGGTTCCAACCAATTATCTCTGCTTGAATGACTTTTATAGCACACAATTTATATGATTTGTTTATGAATTATTGAGTGTGGCATTATTATAGAAAAGTTTCATTATATTTTTTTGTTTAAGACAAGATTCAATCAAATTCTGCACAATAATGTGCCTTATATGGTCACAATCTTGTGAATACTCACTACTTAGTCTCAAAGGCAGAGGAATGAAGTAGCCATGTGCAAACACTACAATGTTTTGAACCATTGCCATAAAAGACTAATTTGAATAGGTTATTGAATATATTAAGATATGAAATTTTGATTTTAAATATACATGACCACACACCTTAGCTACTGAGATCATTGCTTGGACCATTGTAGTTACTCTTAATTGTATTGATCAGTTGTTGTAAACTAAAATGGAGTGTTTTGTTTCAATTCTATATACTGTATAATGACTTTGACTGTTTCCTGCTATTTCACTTTTTCTGCGACAAAGTTACCAGGAAAATATTAAATACTTTAATGTCATTATAAGAATATAAAAAACAGAAACTTGCTTGTATATTTATATTTTCTCGTATCAAAATGCATGTTAGTGTTGCTTTATTCCCCTAATTTTCCTAAGTCTTTTCAATAGCCTAAGAAGTTTAGAATGTCAGTACACCTCGATTTTTGACAAAATTTAATACTACCAGCATTAAAAGTTCTTTAGCATGAGAAGATTCAAACTTAGTTTTAATCAGTTATCTGGTTGCATGAGATCTTCATACATAATATTCTACCTACCAGCAGAGAGACTGAACATAATCCATTGGCATTGCAAGCTGGGTTAGATACTTTTCCATTCATTATGTATTATAATGTGCATTGCATTTGGTTAGTACATATATAGCATGGTGTGGTTGAGATGTTAACAGTAGGTGTAGATACAAATATGGTGTACTGGCTTTTCTAAATTTTGTTAAGCTGGTCGAATTGGTAGTGGTCGATTTGATCATGGACAAACCGACACAAGGCGTAGAGGAAATGCACTTCACACTAGAGGTATGACACAAAACACAACTTGGTTCCCTCAGACACACATAAGTGCATGTCGCAGGACACTTTGTTCCATTTGTGTGAAGGATTCTCACAGTAATAAAATTGCATCCTGGATCTGTAATCTATTGTTGGTAACAATGATATGACTGATACATTGTGCGGCCACCATTACTATTTTATAGCTTTGTTACACGCACTTCTGTTTGTTTCAACAAGTTGATATCTGCTTTTACTTGTCTTTTCATTATTTCCATGCTTTCTTTACACTAGTGCAGTACACTATTACACAAAACTCCTGTCAGTGCTTTAGACAGTACTTCAATTACTATGTATATTATGTGTTGTGTTAATAAATTTCAGTTTTAAATTCATTTATGCTTGTCTTTAAATCCAGTTTAAATACAGTTCCTAATGAAAATAGCACTATTTTCTTGTTATAGGTAGAGGTGGTGGTACAAGAGGTCACGGTGGTCAAAGACCTCAAAACTTTCAATCACGGAATCGCTTCTCATCTTCAGGAAGCGATGATGGTCGAACAGTTGAACGACAGAACGACACCCTACTTGTCAAAATTGACAATGAATTTTCATCACCTACAGAAGAGAGACCTCCAAAGAGAACTCCAAAACGAACAATTGACAGGCAAAGTAAATCTAAA
This sequence comes from Phoronis ovalis, assembly GCA_028565635.1. Lineage (NCBI taxonomy): Eukaryota > Metazoa > Phoronida > Phoronidae > Phoronis > Phoronis ovalis. The sequence continues at coordinate 35,869 of JAOXYB010103604.1, forward strand.
CAAGAAAGAACTGAAAAACTAAAGGGAAAAGTACAAACTCCATTATTGGATGTGCCCCAAGATCCTTCTCGCAGTAAGGAACAAAATGTTCAGGAAACTGACACGAATCCAATACCACACCAGGAGACCACTGTAGAGTCTCTTGGTGGTGGCAATAAGATTAATGAAAATGTTAATGGTGATAAAGTTCAAAATGAGAAGGATCACCATGGTGATGAAAATAACAAGGTCAAAGGTAAGGATGATGAAGAGTGCCATGAAGATGATGATGAATGGGAGGATGTGCCTGAAGATCGTGAGTTTTACGACGTAGAAGATGTTAGTTGTACTAATATCACACAAGAAGCTCCTGTTGAAAAAGTGGAAACAGAGCACGAGGAAGAAAATCAAGAGAGTGAAAATAGTAATAAAATGCATTTAGACACTGATATTATTTGTCCTACGTCTCCAGAGATTACCACTCCTGTTGGTCACATTAAAGTGATAGACTGGGCAGCAGAAATGGATGATATGTCTGAAGGTAGTCGTAGCAGTGGTAATTCTCCAAGGGATGAAAATGTAGACAATAACGATCAAAGTGGTACATATAAGATACCGAAATCAGACCTTGAACAACATCTTCATAAAAGTAAACCTGAGGAAGAAAATAGTACATCCTCGGAAACTCAAGTAGGAGATACAACTTTTGATCAACCAGCAAATATAGAACCAGAAAGTATTCAATCAATAGTTGACACTCCTGAAAATAACCTGACAGTGGATGATGCACTGACATCGGGTGACCCTGATCAGGAAGCTGATAGTGCTGAACAAGTTGCAAATTCTGGTAAGTATGAAACATGTACCATTTTGGAGAGCTTACATGACTGTCAGAAGTTTCAAATAATAATTTTGAGGTGAGGTGACTGTTTTAAAATCAGAATTTACACATGAAGATGATATTTTTCTTCACCACAATTGTTTTTTGGTTTTATGCTTCGCAAAACTGATGAAAAGCACCCTTTGCATGTACTTCTAGAAATCCCTAGAATATTATAGAAAACACTACGACATGATTTTGTTAAATGATTGTGTTAAATGACCAAACTTCTGTTACAGATTCAAGTGAAGTTCAGCAGGATGATACGCAATCGGAAAATGTCTCAAGAGAAAGTCAAGATGCTGAATCATAAAATAATGTTTCACAATAAGTATCTATACTAACTGAAACTATACTTTCATTCACAACAAATGAAGAATTCCTCTCTTGAACTGTTTAGATTGAATTTGAATCAAAACATACTACAGTTACCAATTGTTTTGAACCTAAAAAAACCCCAGAAAACTCAATATTATGCTCATACTGTCTTACTCATGCTTGAACTTTAAATTGTGGTTATATCTTAAGGTGGCTAGTACCATTACAGACAAATTATCCACATTTTATACTTTAAATTGAATGGTCAGAGGTGTTCGAAATATACCTTTTGAAGTTTGTCATTTTCAAAAAAGTGAGTTTTATCCTAAATGGGTAACTAATTACCGATTACATAATCATATTTCAGAAAAAGTACATTTTCTTAGACCTCCACTATACCTGACCCAAAAAATATATGCTCTTACTATATGTTATGTTTTCAGTTAACTGTTTGACATTAAAGTATATTATTAAAATTTATTATGTAATATTACATAATAGAACACTGAATTACTATGCAGTACCCAAAGAAAATATGCTAGTTCATTTAGCATAATAGATAGATATACAGATGCAGTGTTAGTTTTTTTCTAATTTCAATTTTCTGAAATGTATGTTAATATGTCAGAGTAACAGGGTACTATTATTACATTTCAGTGAAATGTATAGTAAAATACTGGTCTATTTGCTTTCACAGTAGCATGTATAAACTATTTAGCTTATCTTTATAAACATGCAGTAGGAAAGTGATTCTAAAAATTGATATCGAGTGAAAAATGGAATGTAATTATATTAGTTATAATGATTGTAATTTTAAAAATAAGTAATGGATTTTAAATATGTACATAAAATAAAAAAATGTGCCTGAATATAATTTTGAGTCTGAAAAATATGTATTATTTTATATTATCTTTTACAATTGTATAGATTGTATTCAATATATTTTTGAATTATGCAATGCTTCTAGTGAACTAGATTGATTTTGGAAGATTTAAAATATTCTGACAACAGCCAGTTGTGCAACACATGATTTAAGCTTTTTATGGTGTTTGCTCCCACCTCTAAATATTTTCCAAGATTACGTTCATTGTCATATGTGACCTTGGGAGTGTTCATAGCTTTTTTCCCAAGTGCTGTTAATCATGACATATTAAATTATCAGATTTAATTGGTGGAACATATTTTTAATGAAATTTGTATTTTATGTTTGATGTTTTTGTAGCTGAATATGCTTAGGATTGTTCGTGTTGTACAACTATGCAGGTACAATTATACTTCTATTTATACTTTATTCAGACAGTTAGTGGTTTTTTTTAAATAATGCTAAAACTACTGCTACGATTTTTCAAGATCATACGGTAATTCTTCTCAATTCGTACAACTCCATTATTCGTACACACCCCCTTTTTCAGATTTTATAATTTCTGAAA
>JAOXYB010103826.1:4237-21259 GCA_028565635.1 Phoronis ovalis
CACAAAATTGGTGAAAAGGTTCTTGCTAAGTGGACAGACTGTCGCATGTATCCTGCCAAAGTGACTGATATATTGAAAACTGGAGCCTATGAGGTGATATTTTACGATGGTTTCAAAAGAACAGTACAACCTATGAATGTTAGGAATTTGCCAGAGGAAATGAAGGAACAGGTATGCATGTAGGGCTACAGAAGTAGTTTGGCATTAAAGCAATTTGTTGAAACAGAACTACATTTTTTTTTGTATCAATACTAATAGTGAGTTTATTAATATACAGTTGAACTGTCTTGGTTGGAGTCATAGATAATGATTTCATCATTGATCAGATATATTGTATAGTACTTGAAGTAGAAATAGGATTTTTATATTGATAAGTGGTTATGGATAATTTAATTCTCCTTACTTTTTGTGTCAAAAAGGAGGCCTCAGAAAAAATAGGACCTGTCCAGTTGCATTGTTACAAAGTTATATCTGCCAGCGAAAATTTGCTATGTGAGAAAAAGTTGCTATTATCTATGTACTTGCACTCACAAAAAAAGGAAGGCAGCATATGAAAAGCAATATACCACCTAATTTTATATTCATTATTCAGGAGTTTAGTTTTGCACCAAGCAAGGCAAAAGATTTAAAGGAAGAGCTTGGTGAGTTGCATTCTCTACCTTCATGTATCAGTTTGAACTTGTCTTTTTCTTGGAAAAATTTGATTGCTATTTCACTAGTTAGTTGTTGTGATTTATATGTTTTTACATGTTTCTTCACATGCTTATGCATCTCATTTAAAAAGGTAATTTTAAATGCTTTTCAAAAAATGTAAAGAAACAACAATAGCAGTTTTTAAGAATAAAAAAAAAATGGAAAATTTATGATTTTGTGGGATATTGCCTCTTTCAGAAAAACTTGGAAAAAGGAAAAGAAGCCAGGAATTCTCCCCAATTCCTGATGGTTAGTAATTAATTTCAAATCATTTTGAGTTTCGCTGTGTTACAACCAGAATAATCCAGATGGAATACTAGATTCAAAGAACTAGAAAAGAGTACTGGAGTTTTCTGTACTACAATCCATCATCAGAATATTGATGATGTATCAGAAAATTGCTTAGAGGTTTTATCTGTTGACGAATCCCTGGAAGTTCTTTCGGGAAAGGACGACTTTTGGGAAGTTATATTGGCATTATGCTGCAATTGTTGACTAATAAAAGAGCTATAGAATATAATTAGGTATGCAGTTTAAACATTTCAGGTAACATCTGGTAAAATCTAGTCATGGTCAGAATATCATTGAAGTGACGGTATAGAATTTGTTTTGACTTCAAACTGTAGAGATAATTAATACCGCTGAGGTACAATACAAATGTATATTCAAGGTATAGCAGAAAAGAAAACTCGTCGTGAGTCTGGTGACAAGCACCGTCACATCTCTGGTGAGAAGCACCGTCATATTTCTGGGGAAAAGGCAAGCAAAGACGCAAAGCCAGAACCTCAATCACCGCAACCTGCTACCCTTCAAAAGACGGAAAAAATCGAGGAAACGCCAAGGAAAAAGAAACCCACAAAAAAGGTTATATTAGGCTCCCCAAAACATAAGAAGAAGGTATGTGTTATGTTATGGTATCGAGTCTGTAAAATGGAGTAGAAATGTTTGAATGGGAATCAGTTTTTTATTTGTAGTTGTATGAATTTGAAATTTTTTATAGAGGTAGACTAGTAATGTACATAAACTAACTTTAGCAATTTTTTTTAACTTAATTGTATTTTTAAGAAAAAAATCTCTAATTAGGAAAGCTTTTGTTTATATTGTGATATTTAATCTAGTATCATAAAACTTGACATCTGGTATCAGAACACAGCTTCTCAGGGCTAAATTTAAATAAGGAATATGTGTTCTACTAGTAGAATCCAGAATCCTCGATTTGCATCTTAACTTATAGTATTTAAAAATTTCGAAATTAGTCATTTTTGATGTCAGAGTAACAATAGGTACATATCTTATATCTTGTGTGTGTGTCCATGACAATTTTACAAATCAACAAAATTACGTAATAGTTATATAATATTTTTATGGTTTGTAGTATAATGGTCTCTTTCAGTTTTTACATTGTCTGCTGTATACAATTAGCCAGTTTTTGATCCCATATACATATTTGGTAATTTTGCATTAAAATGATATCGTGTTGAAAATGAAATGCATATGATACCTAGCATACTTACACCACTTTTACAGACTGAAAAAGCTGTCCTTGAGTTTAAGAAAAAGAAGGAAGCGTCTGCAGGGGCTGTTGATCTGGTCAAGAAGAAGCATGATGCGGCTACAGCTCAACTGATCAAAAAGAAGAAAAAGCTTCTTATTGGAGGTGTTTTTCAGGCTAAACGGAAACATTTAGATCGAACCTCTGTTAAAAGAAACGAAAAATCACCAGAAAGGGTATTTATAATTGTATGTTCTTGAAAAACGTAAATAAAAATAGAAATATTACTACTTCTTGAAAAAATTTTTTGATCAGTTATATGTATTCAAATTAACCTGTATTTGATATTGAATCTGGCTTCTGTAACTTCTTTTCACCTATTCCAAGCATGCTTCACAAGTACATTTTATTTCAGGCCAGTCTTCGTAAAAGGAACAGATCATCAGAACAGTTGCTGGTAAACAAGGGAAATATAGGTACAGTACATGAAGATAACTTGTTAATATTTGGCTGTAAAGCCAAAATCACCCATGAGCACCTGTTCTTTAACTTGTCTAAAAATTTAATTTTTCTGTTCACACTTATGCTGTGTAACTTCTCTTAAGGTAGTGGCAATTTTGCTGTGTGATTTTAGCATGACTTTATGCAAACAAACATTTGAAAAGTTAAGTATCCCAAAAAGCTCCAGTAGCTTGCTATATTGTTGAGGCACAATGTAACAATAGTTCACTTTTTTTGTGCTGGATAAGATATTGTGATTTGCTTTTTATGTTAGCTGCACTTACTCATAGTGTCATATACGCTCCAACTTGGTGTGAACTAAATGTTCCAGTAAGGCATGTTTGATATTTTCTTTGTAAACTGCCCCTCTTATTTTGCTTGCCGTAATCTAACATGTTAAAATAATAAAATTATTTAAAAAAGTATGTCTGTCAAAAAACTTTTTACTTGGTGTAAATGTTGCCTGGCTTTCTTAGTACTTATTTTGTATCTGTAATAAGTCACTTCTGCATCTACGCTTTGCTATTGCTAGCTTATTGCTTTTGTTCTCCATGTAGGTCCTGTACCTCAGCTTACGCCACCTGAAACACAACTGCTGCTTGCTGCTTTACATGAACCTTATATGCCATGTGTTGCTTTGAGAGGTATGATAATGTGCTCCCAGAAAGAATAACATTTGTCATTTGATGACTTAGAGGCTTTCAGGAACTTGTACCATTGTATAATCATACCATGTGAAATTACATTGTTGTAGTATAACAAGAGTAAATGTTTTATCTCACTAGTGACATCTGGTGGATGATTATCCTCAAGTCTGCATTGATACAGAATGTTGTTTTTATTAAAATATGTTTTTATGTCAAAACCTCCTGTTTAAGTGTATAAGATTACTGAAAAATTAACAGTTACCTTACATTGGTTGAAAAGAATATTATTCCTAACTGTCAAAGCGTTTTCCTTGATTTGTTTTTGCTGCTTATTTGTTTTTGACTCACTGCCTGTTTGGTACATATGCCACTGATTATTCATATAATTTTATATATCTTTTTATAATTTCTAAAAAGGCGTGATTTCTGTGTTGTAGGTCAAGGTGAATTGCAGCTTTCTGAAGACGGTCGGTTATATACCATGGGACCTGAAGGAAAAGGTAATCATTTTATACTTGTTATACAGATGCTGCATTACACATATTTACTTGTACACAATGTATTCTCTGATAGATCTTACTTGGGTGTATTGAACAGATCAGGTTTTAAAAATCTGGAAAACACCGTCAGGTAAGCAACATCTGTCTCAGGGATCCCATGTGTATTCCAAACAGGGTACCGTTCCTCTCGGGCAATGCTTGTTATGCATTTATCTTAGTTTTAGCTGAACTTTCAATCTATGTCACTAGGAGCATTCCCAAAAATGGATTTGAACAAATGTATACCTGTACATTTTGACAAACAGCTTAATTTATGAATCCTTTCACAGGATATGAATCATGGTTGATTGCTTTTCAAAGAACTTAACCTTGAAAAATTCAAGGGATCATCACAGGGCTTGAATCATTCATATTTGATATCAAAAATTTTTATTGAGTTTTGTGCGGCACACAGAAAGAGCATGGTAGTTTACTAAAAATACTCTTGTATTTTAGTTTGGGCACCCAAAGAGTTCAAAGTTGAGGAAGATCACAACCCATATAAATGTCCGTATGACAGCTGTGATAAAGGTTTCCGTAAAGAAAGTTTATTGAAGTATCATGTGAAATATTATCACCTTGCAGATGGCTCACCAGTGCCTGTACCATTACCAAGAAAAAGAAAACACACAATTAGCATGTGTAAGTAAACTGTTTCTAGTATATTTCAGAAAAGAAAACATTTGCTGGCATAGCGCAACAAAGAATGTTTCTAAGGATCAAGTGTCTTGTGTAATTTATTTATCCGTTATTAATAAAGGCAGTAGGATAAGAAAGGAATTAACTTGGCTTTTGTTCAGTAATTTTTGTTAAAGTAGGATACAGGTAGTTTAAAAATTCATCCATTTCACTGGGTATCACAAGGAAAAAACTTAAACTGATGATGTGAATGTCGTCACTGATGGTTATTTGGACAATTTCTGATCTGTTGTTGCTATTTAAATCTTTCAAATGTAGGGATATTACTACAGGTACTTATATTTGAAAATACATGTACTTGATTCACGATCAAAATTAGCCATGATGACATCACCATTATTTGATGGAGTTATTGATAATTTCATGCCATCAGCTGCCCTTCCTTCATCATTCAAGCATTCAAATTCAGTAAGAAATGTGCCACTGTAGTCAAACACTTGTATTGTGTTAGTAGCATTGCTAAGTGCTAAAATATGATCTTGATCATCCTTTATTATAAAGATTGGCTCAACCGTTTGTGAAATTTTGTTTCCAATTTCACGTTTGAATTCTCCTTTACTATCAAGAACTTGAATTCGTTTATTTACTGCGTCACCCACTAAAATGTCGCCATTTTTACCTAGACAGACACTTGTAGGACACATAAATTGACCTGGACCATCTCCCTTCTGTCCTACTGTCTTTAGTTCATTCGTTTTACGATTATAAAATATTATATTATGTTTAGCTGTTTGTGGGAATATGATATAATCATTGTTTGCAACACAATTAATAGTTTTCAAACCGGGCAAATTAACTTCCTGTTTCAACTCCCCTTTTAATGTGTATATTTGAGTATGTCCAAATATGTAGAAAATTTCTGCCATTTCATCCTCAGTGTTGTAGCTAGAACATTCACCATATGAAATACTATTATTACTATCAGTACTGTTGTCACTGTCTACATTGTTTTTTTCTGTGTTATTGACATCATCATTGCCATCATCATCATTAGCGATGCTGCTATCATCACTAACCAGGCTTTTATCCTCATCTTTATGATCAGTGCTGTAATCATCACTGTCACTGCTTTGATCATCATCAGCATCATTGTTGTCACTGCTTTGATCATCATCGGAATCAACACTGCTATTGTCACTATCATTGCTTTGATCTTCATCATCAGTATCAACACTATTACCATCACTTTCTTCGACGTCATCATTACTGTCACTTGAACCGTTGTTAACTTCTCCTTCCTCATCATCATCTTGATCAGCTGTACTGTTCTCGTCAAAAACGGTATCTGCCTTGCTTGATATATTTTCAATTTTGTCCTTCTTGGGTTGCAAGTAGCCCACTTTATCACCTGTGCTTCTGACAATTTTGTTGTGTTGTTTGCCAGTTCTGTGTTGATTGTGTTCAAAATTGCTCTTCCAAAAGTCAATATCAGGTGTGTTTGTAAATTCAGTTCTTACAATTTTATGACTTTCACTCTTTTCCACAATATTTTTATTGCGTTGCTTTCCATAACTGTGTTTTCCTACATTACTTTGGATACCCTGCAGTATACTACATACTTCTCTGTCCGCTTCATCATTTTCATGCTCTGCCTGTAGAGTGCTTAAAAATGACATGTATCCACCATGGAAGTTTTTTCTCTGCAAGACGTCATTACCATTAATTGGAACCATGCTACTTATTTTGTTTACTGAGTTGCAAATTTGTACTGAGTGTTGTATGCCATGGATTTCATTTTTTAGTTGCCTATGGTAATCGTTGTTGGCTTCCCACTTTCTTGATGATGTTGAAGTTTGCGGTAACATGTAATATTTGTTATCGGGAAGGAGACATTGCTGATGCACAGCTACTATATTACTTGCTGCTACATCTTTTGTATTTAGGTCGCAATCGCGAGTAGATGATGTTGTTCTGTATGTTGGGTATTTCCAGTGATATTTTTCTGAAACTTGGGTATGTAGGTGGTCCGTTAATTCTCTTGATTGATAATGTAGGTGTCCCATTAGTGTATTAGTACGTAGTGCTTGATAGGAACAGGGATGTTTTGTGGGTAAGCAACACTGTGGTTTGTACTCACCAGTCGATCTGCTTAAATGTTTTGGAAATTTGATCATCTCCTTCCTAGGTTTTATGTGGCCTCCTTGTTGATTATATTGCTTTGGGCGACAGGATGTTTGCGGTACATTGCTGACAGTATGTGAAGTACCATTTGTATTCCCTGATGCAAAACACTGCTGTGTCATGTCGTGATAAAGTGCTTGGTCATTGCTTGTGGTTTGATAGGCAGCTGCCATGGGTTTTTTTACCGCAGTAGCTTCAGGCCATAGAGTATGGCATGCATTTTGTGACTTCTCAGGATACACTCTCATACTACCTCTAGGTATCCTTATTACTGGTTCTTGGCTATGTTTACTTGGTGAGATATGTTCTCCACTTTCTGCTTCCTTAACTCGAGTTTGCCTTGATATCTGTCTTGCAATTTCATTGAAATTTGTACTCTGAAATGGATTTATAATTTTGTTATTGGTTATACCCTCACCTGCCATGGAATTTACGCATTGTATTGCAGTCCTAAACTCGGTTTGATTGTTTATATCACCTGCTGCCATAAGTGACATGTGCTCAGCTTTGATTCCTTTGCTTTTTTCCAAGTCAACATTTGTACGATCTTTAGTAGTTTTAGGTTGATGGCATGCATTTGCTTCAGCATTATGTAAAGTTTCAGTATTGTCTAGGTACAATCTGCTTCTATCATTGTGTGACTCATTACCAGTACTGCCATTAACCCTTTGACCAGTTTCTGTATTACATTTAAAATCTTCAATGGCAGCTTTGTTGTTATCACTACTACTGTGTTGTATTTTCCCATCATTACTTGGCTGAATGACAAGTTTTGGAGTATGATTAAGTCTTTCACTATTGCCTTCACAAGCATGTATTTCATCATCATTTTTGGGAACATACTGATTATTTGCTTGTCCAACATTGTGCATGGTCTCAGCTTTGCCTTTGTAATCTTGGGTGTTGGTACCGTTATTGCTGTCCCCTTCCAGTGTGTACCTAGTCGCATCAGAATGATTATTAACTTCCCCAGTATGGTGTATTGTCTGTGCAACACTTTCACAATCTTGTGTTTTGACAGTACCATTGTTACTGCTACTACTGCTACTGCCAACTTGTGTTTTCTCTTCACTATCACACTGATTATTATCTTCACCTTTGTTGTTATTATTATTAATTGGTCTTTCATTTAGGAAATGTTGTGCTGTGACTGTACTTTGTTGTTCAGTGTTATTAGTATTTGTATGATCATCTTTAAAATTCTTATGTAGCCATTTTTCGACATCCTTCTTTGCATTGTAGCTCCCCCCGCTTGAAACCTCCATTTTGTTGAAGTCCAATAAATCCAGCACACTTTGATCATTATCTTGAGAACAATGATCACGTCCAACACTTTGCATTATGCTCTTGGAATATGGTTTGGCTTTATTTGGTTTTTTTACCTGTGATGTATGACAGGCACTCCATATAGTTTTAACTAATGGATCATCACCTGTGGAAAAAATATGTAATTCACATATTTTACATTTGTACCTAGAAATCATACTATCTCACTATAATTATAGTATCCACTGGTGTAACCATTCATAACTGTATGTGGCTTTCTACTGAAATGTATACCACATCTTATATTGATGTGTTTATGTCATGTAATTATAATTTGGTGCAATAAGGGAAACTGCTTCAATGACAATGTGTTCTTAATGTTTTAGCTGTTTTTGTGTTTGTGTTATCTTGCTTCGTTATGAAGGAAACAATATCTTTGAAACATGATGAATTTGCTCACCTATAATTTGAGATGTTGTAGTAGTATTAATATAATTACAGAAATGTCCATCATCATGAAAAAATTTTAAATCGTTGTATTCCTGAACTGTGCATATTACTTCTTGAGGGTCTGTTTCAGTGAGCCCTACATACAGTGGTGTAAATCTATGGTCTCCATTTCCGTGAATATCAATACTGTGACTGTATGCACCATTTGTAGTGTAAACTTGTATCTGGCGATGAACAATGTCTGCAATATAGAGGTTGCCATTTCTATCCATAGCAGTGGAGAAGGTTGCACAAATATGACCTTTGCCCTTAAAAAAAAAAGAAAAAAGGTCATTAATATTGGTCCATAATTACCTCCTAAAGAAGTATTACTTATTATAATAGAATCAGATCTTCAGATATTAATTTAAATTATGATATCTTTGTGCTTATTATAATGTGCTAAAATCATATATGTAATCGCTTAGTTTCTATTATGCTGACCTGCAACTCCAATGAACACATTACGTTACTATGTGTATCATTTACGAAATGACATATACAATACTTGCCTTTCTTCGTTTCACTTTCATATCAGGTAAATTAGGCAAAACTTTAAACACTCGCGGACAACCAAATATTGGTCTATCATTGTAGGTAAGAATCAGTATGTGTCGGCCAATCTTATTTGGTATAAATGTCACATAGTATGAACATTCAGTACCGTGCTCTAGTGTGCTTGGTAGTAACTCTCTGTTTATGCCAGTGATACTTATTTTGATGTCTGCTGGAATGCTGAGGGTCAGACATATCCTGGCAGTTTGTCCAACTGTAACTTTAGGTTGATCAATTCTGATCAGCATGGGCACACCTGTAATAACTAGTGATACACAATATTTAAATAAAAATATGTGGTTTAATTTGGACAAAATATTTTATCTACTTTTGCTGCAGATGAGATTCTGTAATCTCGTTCTTGCAGATAACTTTGATGTTCATGTACGATAATATAGCCATATACTGTTGTATTTTGCGGTATGGAGATTTTCAAAAAGGGTGGCCTACAACTGCATTTTATCAAAATGGTTTTTAATCATTTCAAACACCATTTAGAAACAATGTTCTGGAACTAGGAGTATTATCAGAAAATGGAAGAAATTCTATAGAATAAATGTAACTTTGACATTGCTTTTCTTTGAAGTAGGATATCAATCTACTTAATATTAAGTTTTATTGAAATGGTAACAGTATCCATTTAAAAATGTGTTTTACCATCTGTTGCTGCTTGGTCAATAAGTTGGCTAATTTGTTTAAAATATTTTTCAACTGTATAGCTGTTGACAGTTGCTATTCCTGGATTTTCTGGAGCTTCTCCAGTTTGTAAGTTGTTTGAAGTTTCTTCTCTAGTGATGCAGCTAGACTTTGCCCACATTGTATCATCTCTTCTTTGTTGAGGTATATCAGGAACTGAATTAGATTCCATAACTTAATCTTATTTCCAACTGCATTCAATGAGTCGTTATTTTTATGTCTGCATAAAACAACTGTGTTTTGGTTATATGCAATGTGATATGTCATAATCTGATGTCGTGTCATTTACAGTGATAACCAATTTCACTTATTTTTGCGTAAAAATTAATTAGGGGAGATAAAGCTGCTTTACATGCTTATTCTAACAGTAATAAAGAGGTTTTATTTAGAATTTATTTTATTAAGGTTGTTTAGAGGCAGGATAATTCTATTTGTTATTGCTGTGATCCTCATCTCTATTACGCAGTTGCCTTTTCCAGGTTCTACTGATTCAGATGTTTCTGTGTGTAGTAAAAGTGGTGGCTCAGGATCGATAAGACCATTACTGAAGAAGAATCGTGTAATATCAGCACCCAGTGCTTTAGAGACAAATTATACAGATCCAGTGATATCTGATCAAGGAGAAGACACGCAAGGTATCTAATTGATGCTCTTGAAACTCAATTTTTTAATTAAGTTATTTTCTCATTGGCTAAGAAACTGCAGTTTTATTTGCAGCTTGGTTGGCAAAGTAGTAAAATGTTGGGGATTTTTTTGCATAAAGCTTGTTTCAAAATATGAATGAAGTTTAACACAGTCTTGGAAAGTAAAATAATGACATTTATTGTAATTCTTTACCAGTATTAAACCATCACCAGTGATTACAAAGGAATACATGTATAGCACAATTCATTACCTCTGACTGAATGAAAAAGGTTTTAATTCCTGGAAATACTTGACGAAAATATTACAACCCTTATTTTAACCTGAAAGAGTAGTCATTCAAATATCTGAAAAAAATATTTTATAGATATCCAGAGTGATGCAGAACAGAGGTCAGTTAGTACAAGCCTTCATGGCGACGGTATAGAAGACGATAGTGACAATGAAGATGAAGTTGTCAACTGTATATGTGGATTTAATGAAGAAACTGGGCTTATGATACAGGTGTGGTTTTACAGTAATCCTTACAGTCTGTTGTATCTTATGAAATTACAAAAATCCTTTAAAAATTGTTCACACATTTGATATGGATCAAACCAGTTATGATACATAAATTCTAAAAATAAATAAAGTTGCCGTATTTCCTTAAACTACATGATTTAATTAATAAAATAAGGTTTCATTTAATGTGGCGAGAACCGTTAACATACTGTCACTTGGAAAAAATATTGATATTTTCTTTTTTTGTGAATTCTGCTTGGCCATATTCTTTGGAATAAATTTACAAAATAAAGTCTCACTTTTCTCGATTTTTAATGGAAAAACAGCTTTTCATGAAGACCGGTGAGAAATCCGACTTTGCCAGAAATCACGTGACATATACGCCCCTCCTACCATATACGTCATTTGACCTAAATCAACATCACAGCTCCTGGGAAATGGCTACTCGAAAGAAGCGTGGCGTAAAGCTCCCTGTCCACGACTTCTAAAGCATTTTTATGCCCATCACTATGTAATAGTGAAAGGGCATGTAGCCGTAGGGCATGCGGTGGCGTTGTCAGCGTTTGTAACCTTTTCTTTGTCTAGCTATAACGGCTTTAGCTTTCGTCGGATCATCTTCGTATTTGGCACAAGGTAAGTACAGGTCAAAGCGCATGTCGGACATAAATTTGACCTCGATTACTTCCAACATGGCTGATTAGTGACCATGTTTGTACCCGAGAGTGTGGATTCACGTAGGCCATTTTTTGTGCATAATACTTTCTTTGTCGCGCAATAACTGCTTCAATTTTTATCCGATCAACTTTATGTTTGGTACAGTGTAAATACAGGTCAAAATGCAGATCATCTGTAATTTCCATGTGGGTCACTTTCAAGATGGCCGACTGGTGGCCATGTTTTCCCCGATAGTGCACGTTATGTTGCGCCCATTTTGGGTAAGACGAAGCGATGACTGGACGATTTGAAGGTGGATTCACGAAGGCCATGGGTTGGTGGGCGTATTAGGCCAGGTGACATTTCAAAATGGCCGTGAGAAGTAGGTCAAATGTCGATATGAATCTTTGACAGTTTTTGTTGCGCGTAACACTTTCTTTGTCGCACAATAACTGCTTCAGTTTTTATCCGATCAGCTTTATATTTGGTACAGGATAAATACACGTCAAAATGCAGATTGTCTATAATTTCGACATGGATCACTTTCAAGATGGTGGACTGGTGGCCATGTTTGGTCCCGAGATGTTACCTTGCAATAATAGCTTTTGTTTTTGTCGGATCATCTTCTTATTTGGTACAGGGTAAATACTGGTCAAAGTACATGTAGAATATGGGTTTGACCCCGATTACTTCCAACGTGGCTGACTGGTGGCCATGTTTGTACCCTAGAGTGCACGTTACGTTGCACCCATTTTGGGAAAGATGAAGCGATGCCTGGATGATTCAAAGGAGGATTCACGTAGGTCATAGGATGGTGGGCATATTAGGCCAGGCCACATTTCAAAATGACCTTGAGAAGTAGGTCAAATGCCGATGCGAATCTTCAACATTTTTTTTGCGTAATACTTTCTTTGTCGCTCAATAACTGCTTCAGTTTTTATCCGAGTAACTTTATGTTTGGTACAGTGTAAATACAGGTCAAAATGCAAATCGTCTGTAATTTCCATGTGGTTCACTTTCAAGATGGCCGACTGGCGGCCATGTTTTTTCCCGATAGTGCATGTTACCTTGCGCCCATTTCAGGAAAGACGAAACGATGACTGGACGATTCGAAGGTGGATCACAAAGCCCATAGGTTGGTGGGGTGTATTAGGCCAGGTGACATTTCAAAGTGACCTTGAGAAGTAGGTCAAATTCTGATACGAATCTTCGACATTTTTCATTTGCGTAACAATTTTCTTGTCTTGCAATAACTGCTTCAATTTTTATCATATCAGCTTTATATTTGGAATAGGCTAAATACTGGTCAAAGTGCAGATAGGCAGTAATTTTGACTTGGATAACTAACTGGCAGCCATGTTTGTTCTCGAGATGTGAGCTTGCAATAATAGGTTTTGTTTTTGTCGAATCATCTTCATATTAGCTACAGGGTAAGTACTGGTCAAAGTACACGTTGGATATAAGTTTGATCATGATTACTTCTAACATGGCCGACTGGTGGCCATTTTGGGAAAGACGAAGTGATGATTGGACGATTTGAAGGTGGATTCACGAAGGTCATAGGTTGGTGGGTGTATTAGACCAAGTGACATTTCAAATTGACATTGAGAAGTAGGTCAAATGTCGATATGAATCTTCGACATTTTTTGTTGTGCGTAACACTTTCTTTGTCGCACAATAACTGCTTCGATTTTTATCTGATCAGCTTTATATTTGGTACGCCATTTCGGGAAAGGCAAAGCAAAACCACCTATTTTCCTTTTAAACCAAAAATTTGACATTTTCACTCTATTATCAACCTCAAAACTCTTATACATACAAAGATGGCTTTACAACTAAAAAAACTACATCATATGATGAGCATCTGTCTGCACCAGCAGACCTCTTGTTAAAGCTCTCGGACAAATTAAGGTTCCTTTTACAATCAACCGGAGAGTTGGTTTGCAATGCGAGACAAGGGTGAGAATACCGGGACGCTCCCGGATCCTGGGGGGGGTCAGTGCGATCCCGAGTACCATCGTTAAGTTTGGTTAAGTTATTATGCATAACTCATCCATATTCCCTGCATTCCTTCACCAGCTTCTCTGTTGCCTTTTTCAATGTTTCTTTTCTATTTGTAGGCATCGTGATCATCAATTATTTTACATAATAAGTTGCAACAAATAAATCTTCACTCGGAAGCGTATTATAAACATGTGTTGACCTATATATCTCTAAGCCCCGCCCACATAATGAATAATCCAGGTCACGTGATTAAAGTTTTCGCGCAATTGGCTACCCATTTAATTATTTTGTCATTTTTTTACCAATCATGGGCCGAAATTTTGTAGGCACATGTCGAAACATATTTTATATGCTATTCGGCTTCCAGACGAATGGTTTCCCGTTGTTTTGGAGTGAATATTGCTCCACGAGTACTGTTTGAAGTTTATAGGATTGAAATCTCGATTTTCTAGGCTTTTGAATTTGTGATATCTGCTGTGATTTGAATTAATTTAACTTATTATCCCAGTGTGTTATGAAACGTTTTAGTGGCTATATCGCAAGAAGACACATTGATCCAAATATTGTGTGTCGTATTTTTGAAAGGGTGTCTAGTTTAATTTTTGGGGACATGTTCGGAATAAAATTACAGTCACCCAAATTTCAAACCAGTGGCCCGCCTTTAAAAACAATGTTGCAAATTAACAGAGTTATTTATCAAAATTTTGAGATACAGTTTTGTGCTAGACACGTGGCATTTGCGGGTGCAATTTGAATTACGCAATTTCCTCAAAACGTGTAAAAGTTAAATTCTTATAAAGTTAAAACTGTAGTTTTTGCAGTAAATGGCAGAAATTTCATTTCCATGGCAACAAATTGGACCAAAATGTAGTCGGATTGAAAGAAAAAAAACTGACTAAAAAGAAAATGTATACATTATAATACTTTTAGTCTATAATTTTAAAGATACATTGCAACAAAGATAACTAAGAAATAAACTGTTCTCACCCCCTTAAAAGAAATAACTAGTATCTGAACCCAGATAAACAAATGCACCAAGTTAATGAGTCTGTTTTGTCAAGAGTCTGATAATATAGCAATAAACAGTTGAGATGTGATAAGAACCTATTTGCTGGCCACTCATTTTAAGTGTCACTGAAGCATGTTCACATTTTGAAACATATAAATTGTCTGTATACTTAACGTATATTATGGTAAAACTGTTATGCACTAAAAATTATTACTTAATGTACTAGTCTGATGAATTTTGTATGTTGATTCATATTCAGCATCATCTTTGTGAATTTTTTCAGTGCGATGTTTGTTTGTGTTGGCAACATGCTGTCTGCTTTGAATTAACTCACGACACACTGCCTAAGAAATATATCTGTTATGTCTGCCTCAATCCTCCAGGTATAATAACTTTTATTATTCAGATGTATTATGTGAATTAAATTGCCAAAAACGGTATACTTGCTATAAAAACAAAGGAATGGACCAACTAACCTTCTAGTAATATTAACCATGCTACTTCAATGATAATGTGAGCAATTTGTGAATTGTATATGTTTTTAACTGACAGAAATTTTGTTCTTGTTTTTTTTCTTAAAGATTCATTTTGTTGTGTAATTTGATTACATCCTTGTATTTTTCATTGATATTTATATCAGGTGTTCGAGAAAGTGCAAAATATATCTATGAGCAAGATTGGTTTAAACTGGGTTTCTTGGAGCGATTTAACTTCCTTCCTGTAGAAAATGATGAAAGGACATGTGAGCATATCTTAGCCAGTCATAGCTTGATGGCAGATACAATAAATGTCTTGGATATACTCAGAGGCCTTCAAAGGAAAATGCACTTACTTAAGTAAATATATATATGCTGTGTTTTGTTTTAATGTGTATTTATTTATTTTGCTCTTATTTCAAAAAAGAAAGATCCAGATTTAATAATTGCAATCATTTCTGTAGTCTTGTGTAAATTGAATATTGATAGTGCACTGTTATAACTATTTATCATGCTAAGAAACTGTACTGTGGATTTGCTTTGGAAACAGTCAGATAACTGGCAAAAAAAGTATTTTTCAAATTATGCATCACCGATCTGTTATTACAGCAGCAGAGCGTTGCAACAGCAGAAACCATGTTCGATAATTTGGTATATTTGTGTCCTAAGTTTTAAATTTTAAAAAAAGCATTTCCTCATTTTGTATTTTTAGAAATCTGGAAGAAGAAGAATTAAAAATATGGAAGACAAACTGGGACCGGCATGATGTGCTTGATATGGAAGATCATAAACAATTAGCAAGTGAAACTTTTAGTGAAAGTATACAAGATACTGTTATAGTGGACTCTGATTCAAAACAGAATAACTCCATTACGTGGAGTGATCAACACTTGTCAACCAGTAACACTGATCAAACTGCAAGTGAGAATTTAGAGAGACAAGACTCTATGGAGCATATTGATGTGTGTGGTGAAAGTTCTGACGAAACTGAAAAATCAGAAATGTGTGTTCATGGAAAAGATATGGTCAGTAATACTACTGATGAAACTCCACAAAATAACACTGTACCTAATGGGAATATTCCTCAACAGGAAATTCAGTCTGGTAAGAAAAAAGTGAAGTGTAAGCCTTGCTGTATATATATGCTCCAGGCTATCTTTACAAACATAAATAAAAATTTTAACAAAAATGTAAGTAGTATCATCAGATTATTGAGTGCTTTTGACATAAAAATAGCATATTTTAAATTATAGTTGTAAACGTCGACTAGCAGGAAACAACATGAATTTTCATTTATGTGGATACACCACACGTAATATCTGATTCGTGTATTCATATTTTTGTCATGTTACCATGCTATTAAATCGTCCAGTGATCTGGCGGAACTGTTGTTTCAACTGGTAACAATACATTACAGTATGTGTTATCTGCTGTTACTTTTCAGGTACAACAGATTCCTCAGTTCTACCAGCTGCTAGTAGTGACAATCCACAAAGCCTTCAAACACCCTCTGGTGAATCAGGTTATCAGCTGTCTCCTTTACCAACTCGGGTTAAACTAACAGGAAGTAGTGTGTGGACTCCAGTTGTCAAGGTACATAACGTGAATTTTCACAGTTTACGTCTATATGAGATATTATTGTCATGTCATATTTTCAGTTTGCATTCTGGCATGTGATGTCATGTTCATAGCTGCCATAATACTGCAAAACCCTTTTAACAGCTGTTGTACATTAAATTTGATTTGTAGAATCTGACAGACTTGGATGCACTGGATGACATTCCAGAAGAAGAAAACAACAATAACTTAGAGATGGGTGAGAAACACCTTTGCAACCACATCAATGGTTTGCAAGATGAACTGGAGAAGCGGTTGGATTTGATGGACCAGCAAGTTACAGGTATGAATGTAGTATTTTACCAGTGTGCTTGTTATCTGATTGGAAGTTAAATATATCACACATGATTAGCTATAAGTATGTTTGTAGTGTTGGTTTAATACATGCTAATTAGTTTATATGAATTAAGATGAAATTTTT
>JAOXYB010104048.1:0-21235 GCA_028565635.1 Phoronis ovalis
AAATTATATCAGACCTGCGCTTTGACCTGTACTCACCCTGTACCAAATACGAAGATGATCTGACAAAAGCTGAAGCCATTATAGCAAGACAAAGAAAAGGTTACATACGACGCCGCCGCATACAGTGCGGCTATATGCCCTTTCACTATTACATAGTGATGGGCATAAAAATCTGAGAAGTTGAATTAAAAGTACAAAAAGTAGAAGCTGTCTAGATTTATTTATTATGTGTAATTTAAATATGATTAATAAAAAAATAACAACTATACTAACTAACTTCATTAATCAAAAGTGTAATCCAACCAGAAACAAAGGTACATAAGAATTTTTTAGCTTTTCTGAAACTGATGATTTCTGAATTTTGATACAACAGAATCAAAGCAAGAACAAACCTCGTGTTGGGGCTGGTTCTCAGTTTGTTCTTTTGTTTCACTATCTTCTTCCTGGTCTACATTACTGAAACAGAAGGCAATACATTACACATGATATATGCAAAGAAAATATAGACATTAGGTTTAGATGTACTATGTAACATAATTTAATATCCAATGCTTCCTAAATACTGTATGACAAACTATTTTTGGAAGTCTGGCAGGTACATGTGTGTTCCTTACCATAAAGTAGTAAATCGTGTTTTACAATTTCAACTAAAAATAGCAATTTTTTTTCATTTCTGCAGAGGTTTTTCCTGTTGGTTGAAGTCAAGCAGGGTACCTTTTTCTTTTCCTAGTGTTCAGTTAATCTACCAATATGTAGATATACATTAGCATGTATTTTAGAAATACAAAACCGTTACAAGAACCACAAGTTTTTACCTGAGAGGAAGATATTAGGTAGACCTGTTTTTTTTCAGTCCCCATTATATATGTATATATATATATAGTACAGGCATACATCACAAGTGTTTTAGTATGATTGATAACATAGACAAGAAGGCACACCATGTTACAATGTTTACACATTATACATAGTACAGGGCAATCAAGGACATACTATATTTTTTATACTATATATGTGTTTCTAAAAAACAGTTTCTGCAGACCTAGTATTTTCAATGAAAATGCCAATGATGTGTTTGATACCCTTGTGAATGGAATATGATTTCACAATTTTTTTCCATATGATCCTGTACCTTAAAGTGGCTAGTGTGCCAATTTAACAAAATTATTTAAATTCCCTTTCAATTCCACTGCATTTTTCATTGCATAAGCAAGTGGCAAGTTCCAAAAAGAGACGAAGAATTAAAGAAAGAAAATTCAAAACTTCTCAGCAAAAGTAGAATAAAACTTACCTGCTAGTTTCTTCTTTGTCAGTTTCTTCATCAACTGTAACAACAGTTCCAGCATCACTGCACAAGTCAGAGTCAGCGCTTTCTACAAGTTTAGCAGTTCGACTTCTCGTGTCAATAGCTGAAAATTTGAAACTTAGTCATTTTCTATCAGAAAAAAACAAACTTGCGAATTCATAAATATTGCAATTAAGATACAACACTAGTAATACAGTTACCAAATGACTAAACAAGAAAAAACTATAATATAAAAATGAATTTTTTACAAAATGCTTTAATTTATGTTTGTTCTTTCAAATAATCTCTATGGAACATTAGCAACAACATAAAAAGCTACAGAGTTCACATGCTTATCATTAAATAAATTTGAACAACGAAAATAATAAAGTGGGATCAATCAAGTTTTTTTATTTAATCACTCCAGCCAAAAAAACAAACCAATGTTTTTATAATCTATTTTCCTACATTTTGGACCGTACAACCAGACTGCAAGTTTGCACAATTTCTGATACTGCTCATAGTTCTGAATGAAATTATGCTGCAAATATACCAGTACTTATAATAACTTGTGCAAATGTATATGCAAGCATTTAAGCATTGATGGATCCATGAGAATAAAAGAAGTTAATTCCGTGTATTTCCAAAGTAAATTTTTGCTGCATTTATATATCTGGTATTTTAGATGTAATTGGTGGGATTTAAATTTACATTTTAAGTACAGCACCATATCAAAATCAATTTGCGTGTGAAAATTATAAAAATTTGAGGTACCATATGTACAGTAAGCAAGAATGCTGAAGTACCCAAAAGAATCCATAACATTTGTAATACCAAGACGTTGCTAAATAAGAGAGCTGTCTGTATGTAGTGTAGTCTCCAAACTTCAGGAAATGACATGATACAACACAACATAATTATAAGGGCATGTCCTGATTATAGTCATACTCATTTAGATAATTTTACTGACTACCCGGGACATTCTTCCGAAGTGCCGTGTTGTTGTATTATCGAGTTAGGATATGGACATCTACCTTTTTGAAACGTTTTGTAGGTTTCAACATAAGCATCCTCCATTTTAACAGGTTCAACTGTTTCATTGTCTACAGCTGGGATCCAATAGGTTGGAGAATTAGCTGTCAATGTTCCCAGTTCAGAATCAGTATCAGGCTGGTAACCTACAGACAGGAGTCACACATGGGATAAGCAGGCATGCAACATGTACATGTAAGGTACCTAACATTCTGATTAAAATCCAAAGTTAAGTTAGTGGAGGCAAAAACTACTGGTAGAGAAAGTAACAGAAGAAAAAACTGTGACCTCATTTTAATCTGGTACCCATTGATTTTTTAGTTGGTATGTTAAATCATAATTTTGCATTGATACACACATTTTTGTCATTTTGCTCAATGGAAATAATAACAAAGCACTTGATTTCAGCAAGAAAAATATAGTAAAACTCATCAAATATCAGAGAGCACTACAGTGACATCTGCTGGTCATAAGGTACAGATACATCCACATTACATCTAAGACATTTGCTAATCCATAAAAAAACAAAAATCCATTTTAAAGATGATTCTCTGGAGATTAAAAGCAATGTATCATTTTCAGTTGATTAGATTTCAAAGTCAGTGATAGTTTATGTGATACCATGCATATCAATGAGTCACATCTCTAACAGTAAAATAACGGAAAAAGAAGAATATTTTTTAAAAGTTCAATATTGTTGAGTACAGCGGCAGAAAAAAATGCAAGTGTAATAGTTTAATAGGAACCCTTTTTGTTTTAAATATTTTTTGACAAAATACAAAATTAATTGTGTTTTGTACAACACAGAAGAAGGGACAATTTGATGCATCTGACTTCATAAAATATCTAACCCTAGCTGACATCGTACCATTTGATGTACAACATTATTTGCATTCTGTTTTAGAGTTATACTGAAGTGGAAATAAAGATAACTTTGGTTGAAGTACTTGATGACATTGGTTACAAAATTGCAATACTGTCAATTTTTCTAAAATCTATTAAAACTGTGTAATAATGCATGAACTGGTTAATAATAATATGCTGGGGGAGTCATTTAGATAACGTGAAAGCATTAACAGAAAATAATGTAAAGACAAATCAATCAATAACAGCTTAGTGTTTCTAGGAAAAAACTTAATCCCACTTAATGCAGAAACGAGATCTTCTAATTTGTATGCATGACTGTCAGCAAAGTTTATATGCATATTTAAAAGTGCTATCAGACTTCAGAAAATATCAGCTGGGTGTTTTTAAATAGAACAACATTTTGATGTACTGTGTGAAACCCTGTAAGCAGTTTTTGATATTGACTAGTACATACATTTTGAATCCTCTAACAGCTGGAGTTCTAAAATTTTGAAAGTGGAAAATCCCTGTTTGGCAGTAGACTATTTACTTCTAGTTTAACTTTTTTAATAATATGGAGCATTAAACAGCAAAAGTCTTCCTCAAAATATGCACACATTTGATATAGAAATGTTTAATGCATATTCTTGCTTAAACTATTTGCAAAGCCAATTGCTAAGTTTTAAAAATTTATGTTAGCATACACATCCTGTTCATTTTCCATCTCATTTAGGTAGTACTGTCACAACAATAAAGCAATTGTAACTTAAAATCTCATGCGAACAGTGAAATGAAATTAATCTAATTGTAGCTTAGTTTCCCTTGGAAACACTAACCAAAGTTTTTTTAATATTCACCTGTATCAGTGCTTGTTGGTGATGCACAAGATAAAGGTGCTTCTTCTTTAAACACAACTTTTTCTGCTACCTCTGTTATGTCAGCTGCTTCATGTATGCCTCCTATGTTGGAATTCTGAGCAGTTACTGCATCAGGCTAAAATGTAATGCACATTTATGTAAATTAGTTCCTTCTGTAAGAAATCTTGATAGGGTGTTCCAAAAACAGAATACAACTTAGACTTAAGAGGAATCTTGATTAAATTGTCAAATGAAATGTTTCAGTATCTTTCTCTTTTATGAAAAATCTAAGGCTAAAAGTTTTTATCCTAGTCACTGTATGGAAAATTTAAAGTTAAACTTTGTCATCTTTTAACAATCAGTGTTAATTTATTTTTAAAGTACCCTATTCACAAAATGAACAGCACAGAGCATTTAATGTAGAGGTATTATTTCTCTTAACCTGCTTGACAATTTTGAATATTCAATGTTTCCAGTTGGCTTTTTAGAAAACTTATGTATGGCATTTCTACACCTGTGTACCACCACCATCAAACAACAAGTCCTAATATTGATGTCTAATAAAAGGTATCATACAGTTCTGTCTTCTGCATATTAAGTTTAAAATGTGAAACTGCTCGATGTTATAATTGCCAATGTTACACATTTTAGACTAGTTACACTTATTACAAGAATTTCTGTATGTAGCAAATCTTACCTGAGCTTTTTTATTTCCTACATCTTGATAAAACTCTGTTAATCCCTTCTTGCTGATTGTTTCATCGTCTTCGTCTCCTTCTTCCACATCAGCTGGTGTTAAGTCCTCACTTGCCATTGCTTCTCCCCCTTCTGTTGTCATGTCACTAGCTGTATCTATAGTACCAGTGGGTGTTGTAAGATCTGATAGAGTCTTAGGTCTTACCGACTGTTTGCTAATATCATCGTTTGGGATCAGCATAGGAACTGATGCTGATGCATCATAATTTTCTGTCACCACGTTATTTGTTTTCATGTGATTAACTTCAAATGTGGTGTCGACTCCAGGTGCTTCAACAGAGGTGACCAGATTTGATTCAGATGTCTTTACAGGTTGACATTCTGCTTCTTTCGGAGCAGAAGCATTCATGCCTGTGGCAGACTTGTGAATTTGTGGGTTGCTTATGTCAAATGTGGTATTTTGTTTGTCTTTAGTAATCTCAACATTATAAGTATCATTTAGTGTATTTTCTGGTGGGAATTCTGTGGTGGCTTCTACTGTATGTTTTTTAAGTCGACATATAGTAAGGGGTGTAGATTCACATGAGGGTTTGAAAATTTGTCTCTCACTGTTTTCAGTTTTTTTTAATTGATTTTCCTCTTTACCTTGGTTTGATACTATGGGGCTAGACAAAAATTCTGGCAGCAAATCAGTTTCATTCAATTCAGATTCTTTTAGAACTCCAAAACGTGACTCTTCAGTGACTAAATGTGAACCTTGTAAGAATTCCAAACTGCTGTCATGATTACTAGCTCTAGAATCAAAACTTAGAACCGAAACAGGATGATTTTCTGGTGGTGTTAATAAATCAGGTAATGGTGATTCCGTATCATAAGTCACATTCAAATTTCTCGGTTTATTTTGGAGATTATCTCCAGATGGACCCACCACCATTACTTCATAATTATCACGAGCAAAAGTTGAATTGAAATCCCCCGATTCACTAGCACTGACAGAAAGGTTTTTATTACTGCCTGATTTATGACTAGGTAATTTTGAGAATGATGGCAATTTTGAAAGTTTTAATTCTGGCTCAGAGCCTTCGGTTGGTGTTCCAGCATAAGATTTGGGACGAGAAAGTTTTGATTTGAATCTTCTCTTAACTTCACTAGCTGGCTCAACTGGTGATTCAAGATCTCTCTCTCTTCTACTCAAACATTCTGACGAGTTTGTACGAGCACCAAGAGGTAAACTTGAGGACATTGATTTTGACATAACTCTCCCAGGCAAAGCATTTCCTTGTTCTGATATCAACTGAACCTTAGCTGCTGGTGCAAAAATCCCATGAGTGTCTGTGCAGGTAAAATAACGAACACCATCAACAACACCGTCATGTTTTCCATCTGGATCATCCAGTGCAATCCCACACCACAAACCATCAGCAAAATGAGTCTTTCCAAAATACTGCAACACACCTGGCTTTATGCCACCAATGCTGACTTGATCTCCAATTGTAAGCTCAAAACCAAGAACTGGTGATTTTTCACATAACAATGGAGAAAAACGTTCTGGAGCTGGTGATTTTTCACAAATATCCTGGGTTGACTTTAGCGATGTATTTTTACAATCTCCCATCTCTGCTTTTAACTCCTTACAAGAATCTGGGGATTTGACGAAAGTTACTGAACACTCCCCTGTCTTTGGACTTTTTAATCGTGATGATTTTGGTGCTGGTAAGAAAGAACGGCGTTTCTTTCCACCACCACCAGGTGGTGGGTTATCTTCAGCAGGCTGATTTGAGGCCTAAAAAAGATAACACATTTTATATTCTCCACGAAACACCTAGCTACAACTATCATCATCTCCTAAAATAAAGGCTAGGTTCCTGAATTTTGAAATGTTACAGCACAGCATACTTATTTACAAGTAAATGGGTGAATAATATACAGGGTTGTCTAACATTCACCAATTAGGACATAAAATCGTCTTGCAAGCACTGAACAAGTTCCTTAAGCATGGACCTTACAACATACATCCGGCTTCCCGAGGTTTGTTCAATAATCTGACCTGAGTTTACAGTAAATTGTGCTTGTGCGCCCTGACCAGTACATAAGCAAAGTTTGAACATGTAAATTTGGATCTTCAAATATTTTACAAAATCTTGTATATCTTGTCCCAATTGCAAGAAATCAATTCTTAGCAATATATAACATACAAGATGAAAATAACTAATGATTATTGTAGCTGACCTCATACCTGGATAGCATTCCAGCTATAGTTCATTCAGAAACAGGTACCTGGAACCACTAATCACCAAAACTGCCAAGCATTTCATCTCTTTCTTAAAGTAGTATAGCATAAGTGTTACCTACCTTGATAACCAGATGAAAGAAATATGCTGAATTTTTTCTGTTTGTTTTTCTTAATGATTAGAACAAGAATTTCCAACTAGAAAGTAACACTTGCACAACTATACAAAAAATTAAGAACATCACAGTATCACTACGCATACAATTTTTCCAACAGGATAAAGCAAAATTCCAGGTATGAGTCAGATAAAAAGCTGATTAAAAAAAGGCTGTTACCATGGTTTTGTGGACGTTATAACTTTAGAAGCTGTGAAGCAAATAAATCTTCAAACAGCTTACACAAATGCTTTGTCAGCATTGCTGTTTCCACAGTACTTAGGTAATATAAAATTAATATTACCTGAATTACAGCACTTGTAACATTTTTACCTCATAATATTTTTCCTTGAATAGTCAGTAAGCTCAGTTTGTAAACTACTGCCATGACTATGACCCTCCACTAATAAAAATATATGAGCGTGACTTTCAGACAATATTCATAAAAGAGTTATTTTAAAATTTACCTGTCTGAGTAAATAAAATTTACACAATAATATATAGATTCCAAACAGATGCAACATTTTTACATATTATTACAGCAATGTGTAAATTATAATGATTTTTAATTTATTATAAATAGTGCCTGTACACTAATACCCTGTGTCCTATGTCTATACTTGTCTTTAGAATAGAACATAATTTGAAATTATCATTGAAAGTAATATTTATTAAGTCTATTTTCCAAAGCTGATGGCACCCTGCCAGCAAGAAAAACTCAAATAAGTACAAAACGGTTTTATTACAGTATCCTTCAAACTTCCATATTATATTTGATTTGGATCTTGCTTGAATCCTACAGTACCTCAGTCCTCTCTCAATCAGCATGTTTAACAGATCTGAGAAGCATATCTTTTTAGATTATGAGCTACTATATATTAATAACAGTAGAATTTCAAACATACTACATTAATTAATATCGAGGCTATCAAGAAAACAGTGAACAAAAATGAGGAATTCTTCTCTACTGTAAACATCTAACAGTTACCAGCAGCTATTAACCTAGCTACCACTGTCTGTAGTGTCTGGGCTGGAGTGTCTGCATCAAAAACAATCTTGTTTGGAAATGAGTACTTGATAAAGGTGTTTGTTGTTGAATATCAAATGTCTTGAACATTGTAAAATAAACTATTTGACCAACTTGGAATACAGGATAAAAAACAGGAGGAAAACTCACCATCTCAACAACAAAGGTGCTAAAAATACCCTTTCACAACCACCACCAGCTAAACTCCCTGTAACCACTGCCAGATATTTGGCAGACACTGTCTACAGACAAAATTAACTTAACCTGCCCTTCTCATTATAAGCAAACTACCTCATTGGCTACTGCAGATTTTTTATTAGCCAGATTCACCAAGTAGTTGATGGATATCAGAAAATATTACAGATAGCGGAAATAGTTGAAATTTAACCTTTAACACTGGAGTTCAATGTAAGTAATCATGAATGGTCACAGTAAAGAATAAAGGTGTTTTATAATATCTTAAGGGGATGACCTGATGCTTAGTCTTAATTCTAACTACCAAAAAATGTGCAATTTTTAGAAGGCAATGGTTTAAAAACAAAAAAGGGTATACTTTTTAATAATTTTTCTAAAATAAAAAATTCGATGTCAGAACAGATCTATCAAATGGGAATTACAAAGCTAAAGTCATTTTTCTGTTAAGCTAAAATTACAGTAGCCAGAAAAAGAATATATTGAGTCTGCACCACTTTTTCTAAAGCAAATATACTACTGTCATTAATTAGTTATACAATATCTGAAAGAGCCATTAAAAAATCATATTACACAAATATTTCCTGAGATATTAATAAATTCCTGTGGTTTATCTGCTAATGGGTGTCACTTAAAAGGTGTAATTTAAATTACTTCACTAATTAATAACATGTGGACATGGATATAAATATATTCACAATTCTATTTTTTTTTTACTGCATAACAAGTTTGCTACCAGTTTCTATTTCTAACTGAATGAGGATTATAAAAATCAGTTATGCAAGTGTTTTATGCTCTAACCCCCTTCTAACCTGATTGACATGCAAGTTATAAAATCACCATGTGTGAATCAATCCCACCTCTTCTGGTGTCACTGGCTCCTCTGAATCAAAGATAAAATGATTTCAGTACACAAACACTAATTCTGCACATGCATACCACTGCTAAGTGTTTCAAATATCACTAATAATTACTCACCATGTAAAAGCCTCACGATCCTCTCAAGAGTCAGTTGTTTTAACTGGAATCAATGAATTAACTGAAAATCATAGCTAGATGACTGTAAAAATATAACAAAGTACACACAACACGAAACTCCTCTAGCAATATATTGTGCTAGTATAAGCAAGATCAATACACATCTTCAAGAATATATTGACAACCGAATATATTTATATGTGCTGGCATGGCTGTTTTATATGGTGAGTAACCAGCTATAGTTACATGCACATTGATTATCATAAATTCAATAGTTTATGGTTGATAATCAAACTAAACAAATGAGTACATCACTTCTATCTTGCTGCTGACTAGCTAAACATGGATGAATCCATTTCAAAATATTGTTTTGCCCATCATCAGGCTAGTTATGGTATCTAGCATTTTAAATATTACTCACTGACTTATAGTATTAGTGCAACAGAATGTAGACTTTCCCATTTCCTTTTTAAACTCTATATACACAGGATAGTACACTGCATTTTTCACTAGGCTGCTTGTACATTTATAAATCTAGGAATATCCAAGATCATAACTAATATTTTTTGGAAATCTGTAGAAGGAATACACTTAATCTCGAAATCTATAAGCAGCCAATCCATAGCACAAATAAGATAAATTATATGCAAGTATCTATAAAGATATATCTATTTACTAATTTCAGTTATATGCAATAGAAACAATTTATAATTTATATATAATGTACCTTATAACAAGTGTACAATAAACAGTTAAGCAGACATGCATATAATCATTAATTTATTAGGATTTAAATGCATTTTCTCATATCGTAATTCTCTTGTCCAAAACTCCATACCTAGAACAATGTTAGCTGATAAATAAGATAAAACTATAAATATACAAAAAAGACCAATTGTATATTAAATAACAAGTTATTAGATAGTATAATAGATAGTTTCTAATAAGATGATATAAGGGAGAAGTAATAAGGGAATTAATGTGGCATTAAGAAAAATATTACCACAGCTAATGAAGTAAGACAGTGCAATATTATCAATTAACATGAATGAAATTAAATTTTCAACAGTTTGTCCATTTTTTTTTTGAAACAAAAATTAACCAGGTTTCCATATAGGCAATTTTTGTATGTACTAAAATAACACCAATAACCTGAATGAGGAATATTCATGGAGTCCAGTACAATGATAATGTGTTTTTTACATACTTGAAATGTGATGATCACATGGGACATTTTCAGGTAATTATATTTTTCATTGCATGCTTAAACTTATAAATTAGTGGGTGCGGTGCTAGCACCTATAACTTTTCAATGGCAGTATTTAAGAACTTCATTTGAAAAGTTTGTGCCCTTTATTTAAACTTTCAAGAAATATCATGATTAGATAATTCCCATGGTTCAATACAAGTTCTATACTTCACCATATTAAAATTTTATATTTAATATCACATATATAAATAATCTGATAAAAGAATACATGTTATACTATTCTACATGAATGAATGGTAAATTTATGGTCAAAACCATAATACCAAGAGGACATAATGAAGTTACTCAAGCTCTACAAAGATGTTGAAAAGTTCACTTATATTAGATATTGGGTTGTGAATGTAATAAATGATACATACAATACATACTAATGGATCCATGATCTCATTAAAATCAATTCAACATTTCAAGGGATATTGCAGAGAATGGAAACAAAACCATTCATCTCTAAATTTCTGGCACCATGACTCCAAATTAGTATATGACTACAGTACAATCATCCTTGTGACATGGCCATTAGAGAGTCAACTATTGTTTTGATAATGTTACAGAGTGCTCATGTCAGATGACAATTGAAAAGCATCACTTATGGTCTGTATATTATCTTTGTTAGTGAGATCACTCTAGTTGAAGGTGTGGCTACATCATATTAAGATTTCTTATTACCTTTCAAAACCACACAGAAACAATTACACATATAATTACCATCTTCAATTAAAGGCACTTTATGGCATACCTTGAATAAATATCCTAATGAACAACACACTATAAGCAAGGACCTTGTTAATGAAGCAGAATTATGAAATGTACGAAAATCCTCACAAACCAGGATTTTATAACTAATATCAATAATGCAGTATAAACTTACTATTTAAGTGAACATATAAATGACTTCAAGTAAAAATGCAAGCAGATCAAACAGAATAATAAACCTTGCTTTTGCTTACCTACATAAGCAAACATATTTAGTTACAAAACAAGAAAGGGAAATTGGTGTGCACAGTTCACATTAAAAAATTCTGCTCAAAAGTTTATAAACTTATCATGGATAGCAAAAATTACATTTTATGTGTATATACAGAAATCTGGGATAGAAATACTAGTACATCAAGGATATATTCACAGGTAAACAAGACTAATTTCTGTTTACAATCAACTGCTTTGAAAGATAGATACCTGTTTTAAAAACTAACTTGTCACATGTCAAACAAAATACTTTAAAAAAGACTAAAATGCTTTAAAAATATTAGATCTGACACAGTTTGAAAGTATACCTACATACCTTCTTTATCAGTAAAACAGTCTCTTATCTGGTGGTCCAACCAGACTCAAATGAACATCAACCTGATAAAATGACATTTAAATAGCAACAAAACAGTACTATTTGCATGCCTATTAAACTATGAAATCTCAATTTATATGTGTCCTTTGTTATAAACAGAGACCAATTCAAAAATTTATAAGGCATGAAATTGAATTGAGCAACATAATGTGTCATGTAACTAGGAAGTGGACAAATTTTGGTTTCTTTTTTTTTTTTGTCACATTAGGATACTTTAGTTACAACTTATATTTAATCTTTTTTTTCCTTTCAATTCTCCGACAAAACTGATAAAAAAAAAACTTGCTAAGAGTTTGACATGCACAATACCCAAGGCACACAAAAAGTTACTCAGCATTGTTCCTTCATTTTCTGTTTGAACACGATGCTACTAAATTTACATTGCAATCAAATTAGATGACTACACAATATCATTTACAGAACATGTCATTTGACTTAGATCAAAATTTTTCATTCTGTGTTGTTTTATGGGATATTTGTAATACCTCTAGTTATTTTTGCAGTCTGGTATCTTTTTAATACAGGTGGCCTGGTTATTTCTGAGGCAAGGTGTAATTAAGTATGGAGAAGCTGATTTTTTTCTTAGCCTATTTTAATTTAATTACAAAATATACCATTAACTAGGTTGATTTATGGCAACTTCATACTATAATGCTACTTACAACAAGAAGGAAATCATGATTTTGAGTATGGTCTAAATCCATCAAATTCCCGTTTACCTAATTTCTTCCAATCTCTACTGTACACTACTTGTTGCTATAAGTAGATAGTTGATATGACTTCCAAAAATAAAATAGTTGCTATAACTACAGATTGTCAATAATGTCATTTCTGTTCTATGTGTATTCAATATTACAGTCTTGTAAAATATCAGTATACGCCTGGACTTATAATAAAATTACTAAATATAATTTAATGTTTTATACTTGCGGCAAGATCACATACTGCAAAAATCCACAATTTTTGAATGATTTTTGTTTAATCTATTTAAACTGATTTTGATAGCCAACCTTTCAGTACAATTCAGGCATACATTTTACATGATATATGATAATGCATGATAATGCACAATAATGGCTGGAGATAATATAAGCACCTGTAAATTTTAATAAGCTAAATAATCCAATTTAACTGTAATATGCAGAACTCTTGAAATTTACAGATATAGGCAAATAAAAAGTATCATCTTAATGCATCAAATCTCTAAATTCACAAAGAAAATAGGTGAAACCTAGTGTTTATAATTCAAATTATTCTTGCTGTACTACTGGTACTGGTAGTCCTATTATTACCATCAGGCATCACTACTCTACCAGTGACAATTTCTTAAAAAATCAGGTTCGTATATTGTTCAGCACTGTTAATATGAAATGGCAACACATTAAAATATACCAGATATCTAAATGTTAGCAAAGAATACACAAAATTATATGTTCTTTGCGTTTTCTGTTTATGTTTACAAGTCAATGACAATGAATGGATCAGAGCGCCATTTTCAAAACACATAGATTCACTTTTCACTGAAAAACGTTGGAAAATCTGTCACAAGCTACGTCATATATCCTCATTAAGACGTTCTACACATTATAATGTTGTAACAGAATACAGACTTACCATAATATTAAAAAGATTTCATTGAACAAATCGCTTTCTTCAGCACAGCATAACTACATTAAATTTTGTAAAATTCTTCGTTTTCAGCTGACGATTCTTCGGGTTTCCCGAAATGTGGAATCCGAGTGAAGTTATAAGTGATATTTTTAATAATTAAAAAACAAACTGAATAAGTTTAGACTACTTTTCGAACAAATAATTAACTTAAACGCAAATCCATTATCTCCAATCGTCCAATATATATCAGCTGATTTCTTTTATTGGCCATTTTTAAAAAGGGATCTCCAATTTCGTAGAGATATTTTTGTAGGACACCGGAAAAGCTGTAGTGAATGCAGGAAGTCAATATATCATATGCCAAGAAGCAGTCGACAATGTAGAGATTTTGAAGTTACCGTTTATCAGTTTCGTAAGGTAATGCGGTGGAGTAAATGTGATTTTACTAAACACGTCGTCCTTTTCATAACTTTAAATTATTTAGATTTGTTGTCAATGTCCCGGCGAAGGGCTCTATAAAATTAAACCGGCGCTGAGTGGTTTAACTGCAACGAAACTGGATCCTACGACTAAGTCTAAGATCATGAACATAATCATGATTTTAAAGGATCCAGTGTTTAATTCTTTGTCTGAAATATTACTGTACTTATAAATCATGATCCGGCTTCTCAAGTCACTGATGTAGTTTGTTCCCCTTAACTAAATTAAATATATTCTAAAGTGGGTGTTTTCACTAGTAAGTAGTAGTAAGAACAAATTTCGCTGGTAGAAAAGCTGTGAAATCAGTAGTTCTAGCTCATTGATTGAGTTGTGTTTTATTGCCCTTCATGTGTCAAAAATGTTTCTTGAGTGTGTAAGTAGACACTATAATTTGGGATCAAAAATGTCAGTTTGTGTTTCTATGCTTTACTCTATAGGCATGGTAGTCCCAGTCATCCATACACCTTTATATGGCTTCTGATCGACTCGTGAGGCTAGTCACAGACTCTTTGCTAGCCATTTACACAGATAGTGTCCCCACACATGTGTTAACGATAGTCATGGTGGAATAAAATTTTGTTGAAAGAGTTAGCTATTGGTAATTTTTATGTGTTTGCCAACACATGAGCTCCAAATGATTTTTGGAGTAGTCAAAGTTGAATTTTGATAGATAGAGAGTTTCAAAAGAATAATAAATAAACTCACATGGTGGGGATTATCCTGAGCAGGGGGGATTACAAATGTTTCAAAGGTTTATGTTGTTGGATCACTTTGCTATAAGGCATAGCACAAATGTCACAAACCAATAATATATACATAGATGTCTTGTATTTAAAAACAATTAGCAATTGTAGATAGTGCAAGAAATTAATACAAATTCCATAACACTGTGCTCTCTGGTTTACACAGGTATGAAAATGGGTAGTTTAGGTACGGCAGACTTTGGTGTATCAACCTTCTTTGCATCAAGCTACAGAAATGATCAGTGTGGAGCCAATGGGTTGCCTCTCACACCAAACTCTGTCAAAATACTAGGAAAGTTTCAAGTCCTGAAAACTATTAAACATCCTAGATTATGTAGATATATACAAATGCAAAGAGGAAAACATGGTAAGTAGTTGTGAAGTAAGTTTTTCTTAAGCTTCATAGATGTAATAAGTGTTTTGTACATTTTTGCCAGTCATTGATAAGCAATGAATTTTTATTTTTTAATAAAGGAAACTAGAACTTTGGTTATCAGCTGTTTACTATAATACCACAACAAAAGTGGTCATTACCCAAAATTTGCAAGTTAATGATAATATGTGTTATTCCATCACATACAGGATCTAGCTGTCATCAGTATTCAGTGAGCTGTACTAATTTGATCATGCTGGCCCTCAAAATAAATAATTTATATTTATTAGGTGTTTTTTTTCTGTTTCAGAGAGGTTGATGGTAGTTACAGAACATTATAAAAGAACACTTGCTCAAGAAATTCCACAAGGAAAATATAAAATGTAAACCTGTACCAGAAGCAGATTCTTTTTCACTAGTTTTATCTTTTTAATGATTTTCTCCTGTGCACAACAAAAGAAAATATATTGTTCGCACTCAAATAACCCTAAGTGTATGCAAATGTGTGAGTAGGTAACTGAGATGACTTGACAGTCTGTTAAGTTAAAGTGCATAGAAAAAATTTCAAGTTAAACTTCAAGATTAATAAAATTTATTCAGGGACGTTAAAGGGATCATGTTAAAATTATGGTTAAACCTTTTTAGGTTTTCATATAGATCTTTTTGGTATACTGAGGAAGAATTTTTCATTTTTACTTGTTACAATTTAGCAAAACATATGTCATTTTTCGTTGCAGTGTTCCTAAATTATTACAACTGAGCTTCGATATATTACAAGGTTTGCAATATCTTTACCAGAAAGGAATAGTACACAGAAACCTGTCTCCAAGCAACATTCTTTTCGATAAACTGGTAAAGATGCACCATTTCTTGAATTAATACTGTATCATCAGGATAAAAGATGTGCATTATTGTTGAAGTACAAAATACGTTTTTCTGTAAGATACTTTTGTAATTAGTTGCCAATCTAAACTTAACAATTTCCATTGTGGCATAAATTCCAATACTTAATTCTGATATTAAGTAATCTGTAAAACATCATGGTGAATGTTGAGAATCTCCATGTAGAGCTTAAACTTTCTAATTTTTTACAGGGAAATATAAAATTGAGCGAGTTTGGCTTGTATTATATGACAGAGAATGGAGCTTCTGTATCTTTTCCTATAGGGTCAGTGATCATGATTTTTTTTTACTGTTTTTTATATCCACACAAATAGCTCTTGTAAGTTCAAATGCTTGCATGGTACTAATAATACCTTCATTGTTAAGATTGTTTAATACTCAATTTTAACAGTTTGGACTTTTTTCCAGAAATCTTTATAATAACTTAAACAATATTAAATAGATGTCTTCTGTAGCATTAGAACTAACCTTCCCTATTCAGGAGCTTTTTCCAAAAACAAAAAATGATAACTAAACATGTGAAACATAATTTGTTTATTTACTACTGACACAAACTTGTAATCTGTATTATACATTGCTGAGCCTTTGAACTGACCTAAAATCATTCAATATTTAATGTTTATTTTTATTTTTCTTCTTTTTCAGATCAGTTAAATATATGGCTCCAGAAGTGTTAGTATTGGGTCCTGTTCAAACTAATGAACATATGTTACCAGTAGAGCAGGCTCCATCTGGTCCAAAAGCTGATATCTGGTCACTGGGTATAATCCTACTTGAGGCTTTTACGGTATGTTTAGAAATATGTGAATTCTGAAAAAGGCAAAATACAATATTTGGACAAACAAGAATATCAAAATATGTTTTAAATGGCAGTAATAGGATATTGTCAATAGCAACTTGCTTTAGGATAAAGAGCACTACTGTTCAAATCATAATGGGTAAAGAATCAAATTTTTGTGGGAAAAGCAGAATACCCTCCAAAACAGCTATTATATCAAAGTGAATACGGCATAGAGATCTAATGTGAATAAGTATACTTTAAATTTTCCATATACACAGTTTCTCGCAATAAAATGCTAAAAATTTCACTTGCAAAAAAAACAATTTTGGGCTTTCTCATCGATGGATTTTGGAATTTACCAGGCTAGAAAGCTATTTTGCTGTGTTTAACAAGGGAGAACAGGTAATGGTTACATTTTACAGGAAATAAAAAAGAAAATTTACAAAAGTTCTGAGTAGGAAAATCACAGAGCAAACAGGTATAAATAACTGCGTGGCTCACAAGTAATTAACATCACAATTCATGCAACAGATTTGATGACAAATCCGAATCGAAATAAAATGTTTATTTCACGAATTACAACATCCACCTTCTCAATTAAAATACATTTAGTTTTAATGTCAAAAAGCTGCTTCAAGAAATTTGAAATTGAAAATGTTGTTAGTTTACAACAGTAATTACCATCCAATGTTGATGTTGCTGCTTGTCAAGTAAAGGTGATATGATATATTTAAAGAGTGAGCCACTGTGGGATAATGTAACAGTAGGAGACATCATAAAGAAAGTTTGCACCGCAGCTCTCTCCTATGAAAATTTTCTAGATTTTCTCATTAAAGAAGAAAATTATGGTGCAAAAATTCAGGTAAGACTAAGAAAAATACTTACGTATATTACATGTACTTCCAATAGCCTACATGTGAATTTTTCGTTTTGATTTTACAAAAATAAACACGAGTCTTGTCATGAAAGTATCAAAATTTAATTTTAAGGAGGAAAATGCAGAAACCTTGTTATAAAGTCAATTTAAATCCTTATGGCACTATAAACTCATTTATTGATTAAAAAGTAAGTGAACAAGTCTAAAACAGTGACATTCCTGTGCTGCTTGTTTTGTTCTCATTTTTAGTAGCATATGTAGCAAATCGTGCAAATGTCTCGGACAATATGAAAATATGTCACGAAACAGCTTGCTTAGTAAAGAATATACAAGAGAATATAACAGACAAGAACTTTATACTCATTACTGACTTTTATGGTTTTAGGATTTGCCAGAAAAAGTTGTCCAAATGATAAAAGATTGCTTGACTGTAGATATTCTAAAAAGGTTAGTTATGTTTGCCTCAGTAAAAGGACATAAAGACACCTTTTATGGAGCTATTTGTTGAAATATGGAAATGATTATGAATACTATAATTATAATATTTGTGTTTTTTGCAGATTTTTCAAAACTTTATGAATAACCTGTGTTTTATTTTGCTATTGCAGACCAAGTCCTTTATCACTTTTGCAAAATGAGGTGTTTGATGAGTTGAGGAGCAAACACATTCCATTTAGAAATGGGTATAGATTGTTTTCATCAGATCTTAGATGTCAAGATTTAGAAATAAATGAATATGAAGAAAACACTGAAGGTGAGTGTTTAAATATTATATTTATAAAGTACATTAAAACGCGAGTCAAGGCAAATAACATAACTCTTCGTTTGATAAGTGGTATCTATTCTTGCACAAAAGTACCAAATAATATGCACCAGATGTCTTAGCACTGATGAAAATGCTATAAATAGCTAAAGCTTCAATTTCTTGTTAAACAGTTGATTAAAATACTGAAGGGATGTTTAAGGACATAAACATGAATTTGTTCATCTAGACAAGAAGTATATTTCATTAGCCAATTCTGGGAAAGAAATTGCAAAAGTCCGTTTTTATTTAGTGTTTTCAGTTAATGTTGTTCTGACACAGTCAAATTGTTTGAACTGTTCTGGAAAATATTTGTAGATGTTGACCATTTAGCAGAAAGAAGCATGGATGAAGTGTTCTATCTCTGGCAGCTAGCTGGAGGGGATCTTGAAGGTGTACTTAAGAAAGCTGGTCTTGTTAAATCGAGACCCCCAATTAGTGTCCTTCCTGAGTAGGTGCTATTTTTAGTAGTTTTAATTAACTGTGTTGTAGTACAAATCTTACTGCATAGAAATATAAAACTGATAATAAATTCATAATAGGTTTTAAGTGCAGTTTCCTAACTGAACTTATGTTTTGCTGCTTCATCTCTGACTTAAAAACATTGTGTGATGCATACATTTAAGCTACGTTGTTGATGATGGTGAACCATTTGGACATGAGAGAGACCGTTCTGTGTTACTAAACACTACGGTTGTAACTCTTTCCATAGAGCAGCTGAGACAAAGACTGTCTGATATTGAAGAAACAGCATATTACCCATTATTGGAAGATGAGTAAGTTACACCATTGACATATTTGTAGTTTAGATACTTTTGTTTTTACTTGTATCCTAGAGCATTAGTAATAGTGCATATGTTGCATTGGTAAGCTTCTCAATTTCAGTTAGTAATAACATGTTCTTTCATGCAACCTTTGTGCATCAAACTGGTTAAGGTTTGCAACTAGGAACATGGCTTCAATTAGTTTCATGATAGGCTGGTGATTAATCTGGTTGTCATAAATAGAAAATAGGTGTAATTATAACCATTGCGTTACACAATTTTCACAAACAGATTTAAAAAGTAGTGTAAAGATAGTTTCCAGTTTGAGTTGTGTGTAACTATTTGTTAAACAGGGAAAGTTTCAATATTTACAGATCTAATACACAAACTCTTCCTACATCACCAAGTTCAGCTGAATTGACAGAGACAGCAGGTTTACCATTAATCATCAGAGAAAAAGATGTAGAGTACCAGGTAGTTTTAGTTCAGTGTATAACTTTTTGGATCTGTACTATGCATACTTCACTTTTGATATGTTTTTACTCATGATTTATTTAATAATTTAATTTAATGAACTATGGAAATAAACTCAATTGCTTACAAATAAAACTTTCGATATCATCTCATCCTCATCTGTACTAGTGAGCTCTGGTGGAAACATTAATCTGTATGCCTTTCCTCTCAATAAAGTGATTGAAAGTGATAGAAAACAGTCATGTAACATAATGAAAGTAGTTGCAAACTTAAAGATTGTTTATCCTTTTATATATTTTATAACTTTATTTATTGTCGTACAAGTTTGCCATTTTTAGGTTACTTCTAACTTAGATGATAGTTGATGATATTTTTTAACAGTATAAACTGTTTCAATTTATTATTTATTTTTTTTGTGATATTCCAGTTTCACCGTATTATCCTCTATGAGAGATTACTTGAGGCTTATCCTTATAAAAGGCAACATATTTGGAAAGAAGCTAGAAGTGACATACCACCTCTCTTCAGAGCTCATGTCTGGGCAGCACTGCTGGAAATTGAAGTATCTGCATTGCGCATATTCAACCTTATATCACAAAATGCATGTTATGTTGGGGATACATTTCTGAATAAAATAGAACATTCAGTGACTTTCCATGCATAAACTGCAGTCTGGTAAAGTGCATGTGTATTGCAAAGATTTTTCTTGATCATAGTACAAAGCTCAAATATATCCATGTTATTAGCAGGGTAGATGTAGTGTTAGTACTAAAATTAAAGGCATTTCATTTTAATGGCAAGATATACATTAACAGTGACAGATTTTAGGTTAGACTAGCTAGATCAGAAGATTTACTGTGAAGTATTTACTATGAATTGGTGACCAAATACGAGCCCCAAACCATAAACAATAAAAAGATACATGCTTCTAAAACTACTTTTAGGGAGATATCTATGCTAAGTATGATTCTATAGACAAGGAGACACCAACTGTTACTGACAGGCAAATAGAAGTGGATATACCTCGCTGTCATCAGTACGATGCACTGTTATCATCACATGAAGCTCATAAAAAGTTTAAACGTGTTTTAAAAGCGTGGGTAGTCGGTCACCCAGAGTATGTCTACTGGCAAGGATTAGATTCATTGTGTGCGCCATTCTTATATTTGAATTTCAACGATGAAGGTTTGTATGTGCTTACTTTATTTTTCACTTCAAATTTAAGGAAATAAAAACATGAAGATATACAAGTATATCTTCATTAATATCTATTTTATGTTTAAGGTTACTATCACTTATAAAAACATTTTTTATTCCAACATATTTATTAATGAGTACATGCACTGCATGAAGTAATGTCGACACTGTGTTGCAGCTTTTGATGCCCATCCACCATAGTGGAATGGGCATATTGTCGTAGTGTAAGCGTCGTTGTCGTTGTCGTTGTTGTCGTATGTAACACTTTCTTTGTCTCGCGATAACAGCTTCAGTTTTTACCCGATCGGTTTCATATTCGG
>JAOXYB010104159.1:0-21226 GCA_028565635.1 Phoronis ovalis
GCTCCATATTCGGTACAGAATAAGTACTGGTGAAAGTACAGGTTATGTGTAATATTGACCCAGATTACTTCCAATATTGCCGACTGGCTGCCATGTTTGTTCCCGAGAGGGCAATGTAACGTTGTCTTTAACCACGAAGACGAAGTGGACGATTCAAAGGTGGATGGGCATTAGACATGACAAATGTCTTGTTAAAATGACTGATGAGTTAAAACGTTTTGGCAATTATAAAGAAATTAAAAAGTGAATATTAAATATTATTTGCCGTTGTAGAATAGGGCAAGAGTAGCACTATCCTCTACAGACTGGGATGTTGAAAGAGCAACAGAACAACTTCTTACTTTATGAGAAAAAGGAAATAAAAAAAAATCTTCAATGTAATAAACTTCCGTGTTGGATTTTAAGTCATACAGAATTATCACCATGAAAGATTATGCTGTTGAGAAGTGGAAAGAGTTTGTGCTTTGTTGCAGATATGAGTTGTTGATTTTTGAAAACAGTCACTTTGCATACACCTTTGGTGTTTTTAATACTGGAATTGTAATTAATATGTAATTATAATGAAATCTTGCAATGACAGACATCATTGCCAAAACATGCTCTTTAAGTACATTTTTTTAATGGGTTATGGCCTCATAAGGATGCTAGAAAGAATTGTATTGGGTAACGTGTACAAGGTCTTTATAAGGAATTTGTGGTGATTGTTGCTTGTAGAAATACTAAGATTGAAAATAATTTTAATCGCTTCCTTCCTCATTAAATAGTAGGTTTATCACATTTCCATTTCCTTCTGTATTTTGCTTCTTGTAATGTTTTAGAACATACAGAAGCTTGACTTTTGAAGTCGTAAATGATATTGACTGACTGTTGAACGATCCCAGATTTTGTTCATGTTTGCCAAAATATCACCAAATGTACAATTTATAATTATTCTGTTGTTCAAATGCTCCGAGAACAACAGGAGGATAACCTTGGACAGTGAGTTGTAGTAGTCAATAAGTAGGAAGCTTACTCTTGAAGCTTAGTACAGTTTGCATCCATATAAATCTTTCTAATATGGTACCACACACCGCCAGAAGTATCAATGAATTAGGTTACAGCTGAACAGACTCATTTCAATTTTGTGCCTTTTGTGGCCATGTACGGTTTTGATGGATACAACACACCTATGCAATGAGGCCAGAAAATTATTTACATCAGTACAAACTGTAATTATAGTACAATGTGTCTGTTAGTATCAACTGTCAAGACATTATGCTGAAAATCTTTCAATAGCAGAATGAAGACAATGTTCATGATGTACAATTTGTTTAATTTGTTTTTTTTTAATAATAATGATGTGTATAACAAACCTTATTATAATCTTATGTAACATTGTTATAAAAACAGTGAAAAGATGGTTGTGTAAAGATATGAAGCAAGCTTTGATGTCAGTGTCATTCATTAAACTTGACTGTTTGTTTACTTAACAGCATGTCCACATTCTTCTTCACATTGGTTTCAAAAAGAATAAGTTGTTTTGTAAAGACACAGCTGAAATATAAGCTACTTTTTAATTATCCAACAATCTATAAGCTGGGGGATATCTCGGTATGAGGCTGATTAGGTTATGCCACTGGTACAGGTTCCCTTTTGTACGAATTTTGGAATAAAAGAGGTATCTTTTATGGCATGTATGGTGTAGCATGGATATGATTTCTGAGATCTAGTCAAACTATCTGTCCGGAAGGCATAGAACGTACGCGTCTATTTTTTTCACAGAAACATGGTATAGTATCTCATAAAAAAATAACAGTATTTTCAACTACACAAGAACCAGCCCAGTCAGTGGAGTTTTTGGTATAGGACTATAGGATGGAGTCCATATTTTGACATGTTTGGACTTAAAATTTTGCCCTCAGTGACCCCACACTCAAATGTAATGAGAAATGTTGCAATAGTTTTAAGAAAAATAATGAATTCTGCTCCTGGATGGATATGTACTTTCACTAGATGAGAAAGGTGTGTTTGTCATAGAAAATCCAATTCATTTATAAGAAATGGGATATTAAGAATCTTTGAAATATTTTGCTTTTCGTATTTTCAGTTTGGTATAGGTATTTCAAAATATAATTTATTCCAAAAATTATCACAAATATTTTTATAGGTTATAATATGAACAGTTGGTTTCTGATACAGCTCACAAACCGTAAATGTCAGTCAGTTATAGTTCTTGCATAAGAAAGTGAACTTCATATCTGTTCTGA
Organism: Phoronis ovalis; assembly: GCA_028565635.1. NCBI lineage: Eukaryota > Metazoa > Phoronida > Phoronidae > Phoronis > Phoronis ovalis. The sequence goes on from JAOXYB010104159.1 coordinate 2,247, forward strand.
TTATCTTGTGTTAAGGTTTCTTTCTACATAATATTTCATTTACCAAGCCTGCTTTGTACTTCTCCCAGTTCCTTTGCCTGTGGATTTCTTGTTTGACATAGTTTGTGGATGGGTAGCTCATAACCTGTGAAAATATGAAAAGACAGATTTTGAAGTTTCTTTCTAGCATTCTGAACATACTGTAAAATGTGGTTACGGAAAAGAAGGAAGTGTTAGATGTTTGTCACTCATCTAATAAAATATTAATATTTATTTTTCTTCACATCAGTAAAATTCAAACTGCAGGTTTTTGATTCTTTTTTAGTCCATGTCCCAGCTGTTCAAATAACTTAATCGTTTGCAATGTCGCATTTTATAGTGAGGACATCAGTTATGCAGCAAATGCATTAACTTGAACCACAACAGAATCATTCAAATTTTAGAATGCAAACACTTTGTAATGATATGATAATGATGTAGAGCACAAAAATTCCCACTGGGGATAAGCTAATATGGTGAATCCTTTGTTGAATAATTAATGTCCTCATATTACAAGATGCAATGTCACAAACAAAAAACCACTATACCACAAGTTAAGGTTGCATTTTGTTGCAAAGGATAGTAACTATTGAACTTTCTATATTGAAACAGTGTTCTTACAGTTAATGGTCTATAGCTGCTATAGATTATCTTACATTATATTTATTTGCTAATTTTTGTTTAATTAATAAATAAAAAAATATCCATGGTATGTGACATAGACATATACTTGTAATAACATACCAGATCACTGACTACTCGTAATACTTTGGCATTTGCTTCTTTGAGAAAAAGTTTCTTTGATATGAGAATACATTCTGCACCATCACTGACTAAACTGAAGCTCTTGGTGGATTTTTGTAACATTGTTTCTAGACCCTGTGATAAGGTAGATTAAAATGTTAGCACAAAATAATTATAATGTGATATTTGAGTTATATACGATGCATGTAAGCAGTTCCTACGACAATGTAATGATTTGATTGTTAGGAACTTCTGATTTTTGAAAGGACTACATGGTAGCTGTATATTAGATTTCATTTTTTTAAAGATAATTATATGAATTTTAAAGTTAAAGAAAAAAGGGAACTATGTTAATCATGTGGTTTTCATCATGTTACTAGGCAATTATGCTGACGTTTTCAGTAAATAGGACTTAAAAATTAACTTACAAAGACACCACCTTCTCCTAATTCGGCTAGTTGAGCAAAACTGACTTTACCATGGTTTTCACGTTCGTGGGATTGAATCTGAAGTAAATATAAAACATTCTAAATTCCGTTACAACAATTTTATTTTGTGCGGTATGCTTTGTTTTGGTTTTAAATTATGTTTATTGACCCTGTAGGGCTATTGTAAAGAATGTTGGAAGTGTATTTTTTTTACTTTTTATATCAGTTGTTATAATTACCAATATTAGAAAAAATACTATAGGATTCCAGTTCTTATTGTACAAAAATTAGCAGGTAGTGCATGACAAACACTGTTGACAAAGATACACTACTGGCTTCATAATTATGTATAAAGAATCAGATTTTGTGTTAAATTCAGGAAAAACAAAATGTCCACTAAAACACATTTACAACAAAGTGAAAACGGAATGATAACCTAATATGAAATATCACATTTCGACTTTGCAATACACTTTCTCACAAAAAAAAAATGCTAAAACTTAGACGACATTTTCAATAAAGGTTAATCAGACACAAGCAGAGTGTAGCTCATGAACTATTTTAGATATTAGACTACAGTTTACCATTGAAAAACAATATTCTTGCCAAGTGTCGCTGCATGCGGCTAAGTGGGTAGCTAGAAGACCCCAATGTAAATCACTTTAAAAGATGCAAGATTGTTATGCATGTGTGTGTATGATGTACACAAAATCATTAAAATATGTTTTAAATGTAGCTTTTCCTTTTCGTTGGTCTTGGTGGCTCATGTAGTAGATGCCGAACTGCAAATTGTAACCTGTGATAGACTAACATCCTATCCAGGCAGAATATATTCTAGAGTCGCTTATATAATGCTATTGAAACCAGTATAAGCCCCTACCCTATCCATGGGCAGGGTAGTGCAGTTTTCCAAGTCATAGTATAAAACCATATACCAGATAAGAGTTATTCTAAGATTCATCCCAGGTAATACTAATTTTGCTAGTAGAATCCAGTATCCTCAATTTGCAACATAATTTAAAATTTTAAAAAAATATAAAATTAATAATTTTTATGATTATTTTTTGTAAACTAAAGATACATTTATAAAGAGTCGTGTGTGCGTGTGTGTGTCCATGACAAATTACAAATCAACAAAATTATGTAATTGTTACAGTTTTATAATACAAATCCTTTGGAATGTTCCTGAATAATTTTAAATAACCTAACCTTTGACCTTTACGTGACCTTTTGACCTCCAGGCCATAATAGGCACTAATGCTCTAGTGTTTATGCTATGGCCTTGTTTAAGTTCATTGTATTATTATATAATTATTAGGATATATGATGAAATGCTAAGTTTATGAACTGAACTAGATTTTCGAAGACTGTGCTATGTATATTTATCCGGGATGTACGTAGCTGATGAATTTATAAAATGGGTTCAGTATACCTCCAGTGTTCTAACTGCTGTTGCTGCAGCTGTGACTCTTTTCCAAGTCCGTCCTATGCCTTGCTTTGTCTGTTGCTTATCTGAAACAATTATGCCAATTCAGCTGTGCATGAAAAGTGATGATATTATTTTATTAGAATTTTAAAAAATGGCACCTTAATTTCTTTTGAAGATTCAGAAAAGAAGACCCCCTAGGGGTCACTCTGGTAAAATGTAGTTAGTATGGAAATCAGATGGTAATTTTGACCAAAAAGGGTATGGTTTTTCAGGACGCCTATACGGTGCTGTCTTGTTTATATAGGCACGGGTACGTTTGTTTAGCTATATATATGGTCTTATTTTGGGTGACTTGTGCAGGTCTTGCAAAGGCGGTATAATTTTGATCTTTGGAAAAGGTACAAATTTCAGTACCTACCAAGAGGATTATACATTAATGAGCATGATTATACCCACATTTTACTTGGAATGAGTGCTCCCAAGGGAGTAGTCCCAGGCTAGGATAAAACTTGAGAGTGTTATATATGCTAGCCTTGAGTAATTAATGCACACAACATCTAAGTTAAACATAGTAGTTGATGGCAACACATTATTCTGACTTATGTTTCTGAAGATTGGGGTACCTTGCTCTTGTATTTGTTCAGGTGTTGCTCCAAATCTATCATGTGCAGGCTCCTTCCTGTTCTGCCACCTGGATTTTTTCCCCAAATGTTTGGACCAGAATCCGTCACCATGGAGAACAACACCTATTGAATTCTGTACAAAATATGTTTTGCAATTAGACTTTACAATAAAAATTATCAACATGTTAGTATTATTGATATAAAGGAAAAGAGTATTCTAACGCCTTATGAATAGGAGCAAGGCGCAATTAGTAAATTAGAAATATCCTTGTAATGCTCATTAACTGTGACATATATATGACTTTTGATCATGATTATTGAAGCACCAAAAATGTGTCATACATTTTATTTTTTGAAAAAATAATATGCTTACCTTTTTCTGTTCACTTTCCAAGTATTCATATAAGTTAGATAGGGTAGAACTACGCCGAAGCCCCCTTCGTCCTCGCTTGTTAGTAAACTAAATGTTAAAGAAATCATACATGCTGCAAGCTTTGCTATATTAATATTGCATTTCCCGACTCCATTAACAGTCAATAGATTTTTTAATGGTTTGTATTGTATTTGGTTATATAGTACAAGTATGTTAAACAATGATAGAAAGTTAATTAATGGTCAGAAGTTATGTTAATTAATTTAGCAGGTAAATAATATAAAAAACAGATTCTTTAAGAAACAAATTAGATAACCCTTTAAATGCCGTGGATGCAGTGAAGGTGCTATATATATATATGGAGTCTGTTTACATATGGTACCCGCCTAAAATTCTTGGCTCCTATAATAGTCCAGATTTTTCTTTATACAGAGTAGTTTTACAGCTACTGTATATGCAGGATCAAACATCCTTTAAGCTAGGAGACAAGATCATGCTTTATCTAGCAAAGCATCTAGAGTGTCATCTAGTGTATGGTTGAACTAAATATACCATAAATATGATATGTTAATTTGCATATATCATTATACTCAGTGTTACTATCACTGTTTTAAAAGTATCCCTGGTATCAGCTAGTACGTAACTATTATTGAATTTAACCACCAGTGTGTTGTACAAATCTTACTGAATATCATACTTACATTTACATCATCTTTTGGGACATATGCAATTTTACTTGTGTCTGTTATTCCAGTCATTAAATTAGCTTTCATTACATCACGTAATTCATCAGTCTGTGTGTCCAAGGTGGATTCTGTAATGTTTCAAGATGAAATGCTATTTTTTTTACTGTAGATTACAAAATAAATACAGAAGGCATACTATTCCAAAGCCTCTGATAAGTTTTGTAAAAGTATGCCCAGACAGTTTTTGACCATGATTGGATTGATCATTTGTCACTGATAGGATACACAACGTACTGCACTCCATTGCATAGCATTTGAGAAAAACAATGTACATTAAGCGCATTAGTGGTACATGTTAAAGGATTTTTTAAAAATTTCAGGTCTGCTGATTTTCTAAAGGGATAATTTTTAGGCAAGCTATATATATGTTCATTTAGGAGTTTTTTTAACCTCGTCCATAGGTATCCATTTTTCATTGATTTTTTCAACATGTGCCAGCCTGGGGTTGTACATATGATGTACCAAATAACGATAAGACAGGATCTATCTCATTGCAAACATTAGTAAATCTGTTTGGATATATAAGATTTGAAGGCATGAGAACTAGATAAAATATGAAATTAATAATCAATAACAATGAGTGCAAACCACTAGCCGCTTTGCCTAATATTACATGTTATTGTAAAGTGTTGTTACTATGGAAACCTACTGCTTCTCTCAGCTAGTTTCTCTCTTTTTAATTTGTCTGTGTACAATGGAAATGCTTCTTCCATGTCCCTTGCTACAAAAAAATCATCTCTTTGATGATTCTTTTTCTTTTTGTCTGATACCTCTTTAAAACTCATCACAACTTTACACATGCCCTGAAAAATATTCATATCTGGTTATTTTTAAAAAGATTAATCATTAAATGTTGTCATTTTGTTTACAGGGGTAGTCAGTGGGGGTAGTTTAATGAGGGTTTCCTGAGCACAATTATAATATGCAATATTAAAAATGTACAAAATTTAAGAAAACAAAAATTTTAGATATTGCATTATATTTTAATGTCAGTGATAAGTTTTTTAAGATGACAATAGATAAAATGCTACTAATTTACACAATATACATGACAGGTTTTATGAACTAGTGTTAAATTTTGATGCCCTGGAAAGGCTGGACAATTTTTGAAAACTGCTAATAATTAATAAATACTAAAAAGTAGTTTAATTAACATTCAAATTAAATAAAAAATGGAGTTTAAATTAAACATGCTGATACTTAACAGATTTTATGACAACGATGTAATTGGACCGCCTACTGTCCTTTACTACCACCATATCTTTCCTGAAAATAGTAACAATACTGGTATAAAAAGGCAAGGACTGGAATCAAGTGGTTGTAATAATAAAATTTTAATGAAAATAATTTTTTTCGTATAATTTAAAAAAAATTAATAAGGATCAGTGGGAATAATAGATTTAATTATGTAAAAGTATAGCTAAGAAAGTAAATAAAAAAATTAAAAAGAAAAATTGTTAGAAAATAAAAAAAAAATTTCCCGCCCTGCCATGCCAGAGAACTTTCACAGCACTCTGCCGTGACCAGGATTCGAACCTGGGTTGTCTCGGCCACAACGAGAAGTACTAACCACTATACGATCACGGCTATCGCGGCGAGTTGGAAGTGTTACAATATTTCTATAACCTTATAGATAATTGGCTGATACAAGTAGTCATGTGTATATGACGTCATGAATGTGATTCTATATATGGTTACGGTGACCTATTTAAACAATGTCTGCAGTTCAACATATAGAACAGAGACTGAGGTATAGCACACAACAGTAGGAAGTCCCATCCAACGCAATGTTAAATGAACGATTTCAAATATATTTGTTAAATAAACCTACGCGTTGAGCGCCAATTTCTCTCTCGGTCCACTTGCATCACACATATATCTTAGGAAAACCGATCCATTTACCACCCAACATCCGCAAAGATTTCGAGATATTTGCCAAAAATTGAACCCCGATGGAGATTTCTCTGATCGGAACCTGTAGCTACTTGAACTTGACCTCTCGTACGCGAACTGATACGAGGTCATGTGATGCGCCCAGAGATTTTCATTAATTTCACAAGCAACAGCTATCATTCTTGTTCGAAAACACCCTATATATTTTAACTATAATCCAATGGATTTCTATCCAGCGAGACACATCCCTACACCCCCTAATTGTTTTTTTAGGAACTATCCGAGGCCAGCACAGCTCAAGCTTACTGAGTAGTGCTATGCTAAATTAAAAGAATCAATATACCTACTTAAAATACTGGTAAAAAAACTGATTCATCGCTGTTGTAAAAACTTCACATGGAAAATCTTTGAATAACTCCATATTTCTGAAATTAAATTCAGTAATAATTTGTAAGCTTTCATTCCCGGGGGGTACTCAAGTTATTTTTTGGTTGGGGTGTGCGGCCCAGTTGACAATTTTGGATTTGGATTGTATATACTTCTTTCGGATTCAGTTGCTACCGGAAAGAAATTCAAAAATTTGGATCCCTACCCCGGCCGCTGCTTACAGCAAATAATTTGGATTAATTTTAGGTTTGTATCCAGAAAACGATTTTTGGAATTTGGTTTGTATCAGTCAGTTGGCGTAAAAATGGATTGCTACTCAAATATTTTAAAATTTTGGATTGCTACCCTTATATTTCAAAAAATTTGGATTGGGTTTGCCACCGCAAGCTAAAATTTTGGATTTGGTTCCGCGGCACATCCCCGTATTCAAAAAGCCATGAGTACCCCCGGGCTTTCATTATAACATGAATCTAGTTTTATTACTCCCAGTTATGAGGGGTTAGGGGGTCCCCCCAGGATGCAATGCTCGCACTTAAAAATTGCAAATGCTCGCGGCAAGTAAAAAAACCTAAGTGATCACTATGAAAAGGGGTAAAGATCCCGGGGGTACTCAAGTTATTTTTTTAGTGGGGGGTGTGCAGCCAGTTGAAATTCTTGGATTTGGATTGTATACTTCTTACTGTATTTTTTTGGATTACTACCATAAAGAAATTCAAAAATTTGGATTGCTACTCACTGCTTATAGCAAATAATTTGGATTAATTTTAGGTTTGTATCCATAAATAAATTTTGGAATTTTGTTTGTATCAGTCAGTTTGCGTAAAAATGGTTTGCTACACAAATATTTTAAAATTTTGGATTGCTAGCCATTCACAAAATTTGGATTGCTACCCTAAAATTTCAAAAAATTTGGATTGGGTTTGCTACCATAAGCTAAATTTTGGATTGGGTTGGGCGGCACATCCCCGTATTTAAAAAACCTTGAGCAACTACCAGGGGTAAAAATGTAATGATCACGGCCGTATAAAATAATAACAAATAAAAACCTTTACTAACATTAATTATGCAATAATGTGAAAACAAATATAAGAATAGCAAATAGTGGAAAATGTATACACAAACTAGCTATCAGCACTGACATCCTAGGACAAAATCATTTCTTATGTTTTAAACAGTCATAGTACCCCCGGGAGTCATATACAAATTTTGCTAGTGCTAGAATTATCTCAATTTTGTTTTGGTTACTTACAATGTGAATAAATGTATTCGTTGAATTCGTTTCTTCAAAATTATTAGTATTGACAGTTTAGATCTAAGTTTAAAGTATAATGAACAAGAACATATAAAAATGTATTTCATGTTCGCGTTTATTACAAATTTAGCAGAACGTTTGTTCAGGGAGTGTTGTTGTTGGTCTGGTGTATATCATTAGTGTGTGGGATTATTATATAATTTTTATATTTAATTAATATAATAATTAAACTTATAGAATTATATTATTATATAATTCTTTATTTAAAAAATAACATAAGGCAAAAGGTGTTTTTGCCCCTGGGCCTTGGTGGCCAAATATATATCTTACAAAAAGCATTATCAAATCTTAAACTTTATATTATTGGCAAAAGCAGCAAGATTTTTAACTATTTGTTTGACAACTACTAGCTTAGAAAGATACAAACATGCAATGCTTCATACCGTAGTCTCACAAAAATAAACGCATTATATACTTATACATATTCCTGTAATAACTAATGAAAAAAAATATCCGAATGATAGTTCTTTTGATGACATCTCGATGCGGAAAAGCATACTGATTCAAACTAAATACAGAAATTTAGTCAAAAAAATGAACCTGAATGGAATACAATCACTTTTTTGCAGTATAAGCACTTGGCTCACTTTCGCGGGCCAACGTTATAATTACCACGCTAAACATCAGTACCAAAAAGCATGCTCTTTTTCGATAAGCTGAATAGTACTTTTATATAGTGTTTATAATATACCGTAGCTATCAGAATTTCTATTACCTGCAGTATTCAATATGCATATCCCGTTGTCTTTCTAATGGTTCCTTGATTATTACGTCGAAGTCCTGTAAAAAAAACAGACGTGGAATAAAATTTACTTTCGATATATAATTCACTTCGCCGGATATCATGAATAGTTTCGATTAATTACTAAATTTAAAAATTAATAAATTAAGCCCATATGGGGCACCACATGTGACAAATCCATAGCTGATGGTGTCTTGCTTGCTATCCAGTTTCATAAAGGATTATTTAATTTACAAATTCTTACAATTGGTGAATTTTTAAAGAAAAACGAAAAATAATATAACTAGATTATCGTTTTTTTTTATAATCGTTATTTTTATATTTAGACTGATAAGGCCTAGGGTTGTGAAGAACGATAGGACTTGGCCCGGGTAGGGCACTCATGTAAAATATGGGTAATCATGGCCAGCAATTCCGAGCCCGGAATCATGCTTGTCAATAAAAGTGCGCGAAAAGTGTGTTTATTTGAGGATCAAACACGCAACGCCAGTTATGCTTTTAGGGTAGGGAAATCGACAATTTTGTCCAAAAAGTATATTGTTATTCACCCTAGTCTTGCTTGGGTTCCGGCTTAGGTCTTGCTTATGGTCAAGCTTTTCGCGGTTAGCGTTTTTTTTGCTTGTCGAAAAACTTTCAGTATTGGACAGAGAGGATATCAATTTCGGCATAGGTTTAATAAGAACTTTTATTTAATACAATCGAGGTAACTAATTTAACAGGTATGACAAAAACATGTACTATTGTCTATTACTTAAAATCATGCATATGTATCCCTATACAAGACGTATGTTCGCAATTTTATTTAGTACTCTATCTTAATTTTACCTCTTTCATAATAACTAATAATTCGACATCTGTTTTGCATACGACTGTTGACGTTCTGCATGTACCATTAATCAAAGCTATTTCCTGAAAAAAAAACAGAAACCTTAATAGCTGATAATATTCATGGGCATATACAAAAATAAGATATATAACATATGTATAGGCGTTATTAGAAATTGACAACTTGGTCACTGTTTTAAAGGTCAAAATATGTTACACCAGGTATCATGTGTTATTTCACAAATAGAAAAAGGTTAGTATGAATGACACAGCTATGACGTATAAGTATATTTGCCTATACCTCAGTTCGTTTTAATTGGTAAGTATATTTATCTTTGATGATTTTTAATTTAAGATAATTTTAACTTAAGAAGAACAGCCTTACTCCAAAGCCTTCCCCTTCTGACATTTGGTGAACCGTTCGAACAAATGTTTTTCCTGTGGTAGGATGAGTCTCTCGCACATTAATGAGGACAGTACCAGAAAGAATGATATAAAACGCTGCAGGTGGATGGCCCTCCTTCACAATTATTCTTCGAGCTTCGTAGCTGTACAACAAAAAAAGATAGCGTGAAGATATATGAACATTTGTTTACTGCTACTTTTGCTACAATTTAAAAAAAGGAAAAATGATCGAAATTATACGAATTGTTTTCTGTTTTTAGAAGTGCATTTTTTATTGATAACAAAAATAGGTTTTCAAAAGCATAATGATAATACCTAAAGCAAAGTTTCGTTTTTTAAAGTATTTATCTTCCTCAATTAAAAAAATAATAATACCAATTACTAGTATAAATCAAATAATGAGTATCCGGAAAAATATAATAACAAGCCGTATAAAACATTGCTTTTAATGACAGGATGGAAGTGTAAAACCATTTTTTTTTTACTTTCTGTGGTTCATAAGCCAACATGTTTCACCTGCTCTGTGGCAAAATCGTTGTTTTGTAATAAACAAATACTGCCGCGGTGCACAAGAGCATATATTACAAATACATACAAATTTGGACTGTATGTTTACCATGTCACAGTGGGTATATCTTACGTAGAAAATCAATATCTGATTATAATAATTATTATTCTTATACTCATTAACCTTTTTGATTGCTATAATAAACAAAGTCACACATTTTTTTTAGGACTTTAATGCCTGGCGTACATGTTTTTAATTCTGGATAACAAATATCTTTGGTTGCGGTACATATTTCATCCAGGTGGGAAATTATTCACAAGTGAAGATTTGTCTTTGTTTTTAAACATGACCATAATTGCTCTGACGTAGTTATTACGTGACGTTTTGGAACTGATCCAATCACACATACTTTTAAAAAGGAAACTGAGCAATAGTAAGTTGAACTTTTGATCTTGAAAGTGTTTTTAATATTTTGAATGTTTACCTGTAGTTAGTTTGGTTGTTTGTGATGATTACAAAAAGTTGCACCTACAATGAAGAGGAGGGATCGACAATTTCTAAGACTACTGATAATTAATGTAAAACCCTACGTCACCAGTAATATTGTAATTGTTTTGAAGACGTGCGAAAATCATGCATAAAATTAATCCAGGTACAAAAGGATTAATTAAACTTAACACAAGGTTTATGCATGTTTGCATGTTGTGTTGACAAGGTACATGCAAGGATGCTGAAATCTGGATGTTTAATTATTGTAATCTTCTATTTACATAGATTGCCTACTGGGTGTGACGTCATTATATTTATAGACTAAAAAAATTAAACTACCATATTTAAAGGGTGACAAAAAATGAAGAACATTTTTGAGCTATACTGTCACTTCTTCATTTCTACAAACTCAATTATGTTTTCAAAACCAAAAACTACTTAATTTTAATCTTATAGCTCTTACCCGAAGACTGACATAGTATCATGTCGATCGGTCCAAATTTTCCATAGAAATGAAAATGAGCCGAGTCTCAATGTATCAACATACAAGTTTGCTAAGAAAAGAGCGAATGAAAAAGATCTATCTTTCTTCATATTTATAAATTCTATTTTTTTGTGTATCGTTTTGTTTGTCATCACTAATTATCTAGATCATTCTAATGATGTACACCCCAACTCAATGCTACTAAATACTATTTCATTATGTGCACATGTATTTACATAATAAAGTGGACAATCGGGAACCTATAGAATTGAAATTGCTTACACATTAGAGAAAGTTTAGCATATTATTTTTATGTTTTAGCTATTTCAGTTCGTGCTCTCTCTCTTGCATTTTAGCACTTTAGATATGCATTATATTTGGAAAATAAGTTTAATTATATTTTAAATGTATGTCCAAAAATGCCAAAAAAGAGAAACTTAAACGTTTAATAGTATAGAATGATTTTAATGCACGAAATATGAAAAAATGATATATGAGACAGTTGTCCATATTAAATTAGCTATTGGATGACATTTAAATGCAATCAAATCAACACGATGATCACACCTTCATTTATGATCTCAGGCGCTTGGCGAATTAATCGAAGTGTGTAGTTCAACCAATTAATATCAACAGCAAGATATATGGTTTAATTTTTTATGCTCCTTTTTGCATTTTGGCATCTGTCTAACTTTTTTTTTTGCAAAAAATAATCACGGAAACGTTTACAATTACGTCATATAATAACTAAGTATATCAACTTTTCGTTATGTGAGAAGCCATCTGTGGATCCATGTATGCAAGTCTATCTGGGGTATACATTACAGACCATTTCTTGCATTTTTTTCAGGATATTATTCTAAAGTAGATGAAATAACGTAACAGATACACATGTACGGCGTCCATGTCACAGATTCGTCCTTCGTTATATTATCATATATAATATATAATATAAGGAGTATAAGGCAAATCAACCAAGTTGTAACCAAAGTCAAGGTTTGCCATTTTTTCAGCACAACTTTTAAAAGAATTTCTTACGGAAGAAAATGGATATATTTAGTGAACCTTATATGAATGACACTAATTTCTTTCCAAAAGCAAACGAAACGTCTGCACCAATGGAACAAAACATTACACCTGGCTGGGCAGTTTTCTTTCTTGTTTTTGAAATAGTGATGATGTTAACCATGCTCACAGGTAATGGATTAGTTTTAATAACGTTTATGAAGGAGCGAAAACTTCGCACAGTAACGAACGTGTTGCTAGTTTTTCTATCAACTGCCGATTTTTTAATTGGTCTTATTTACATACCTTTCAGTTTAGACAGACGAATAATTCCTTATTCATTATTCCCCCCATTGGAAACTGCAACATGGAAAGTTCGAGAACTTTGTCACATCGCTGTTGTGTTTGGATTTATGCCACATGTTCTATCCGAAGTCACTCTGATTTTAATCGCTGTTGATCGTTTTATTGCCGTGTTCTTTCCTTGGAAATACAAAGGGTTAAAGCCGATACATTCTGGATTTGGTGCAAGCCTCATCTGGTTAGGTATTTTAGTGATGTATCCAATAGACTCGTTTGTGACATTTCGACAATCACAATCAGAGCCATTCAATGTATGTAGCAGGCACGGACAAATTTACATGAGTAAAGGAGTGTATACATTTTCGATACTATTTTCTTTTGTTTGTGTGTGCGTAAGCTGGATTTTATATATTTGTGTATTGGTTCGTCTTCGATGCGTATCTCGTCAAGCTAACGTGTTAGCCACGAGTTTTTCAAAGAAAGAGACAAAAATAACAAGGATGACAGTTTGTATTTTGCTTGTTTGGACCATTCTTTGGCTGCCAACAATTGTTTTAAGCTTCGGTGCTGCAGCTTTTGGCTATAAAGGAGGCGATCAATGGTACGCTGTGCTGGACACACTGTTTAGTGACTTTTTAATTGTCAACGGAATGTTCAATCCTTTCATTTATGGTCTTGGAAGTAAAAGCATAAGAACAGCATTGGTTAAAGCACTATCGTGGAGACATAGTTCTGTACACCCGCAGCCTACCGTTGGTCGATGATCTGAACTGTGCCGCTGTGAAGTTAAGTAGTGTCCCAGCTTAGATACACTTACTGTAATGTTTAGTACCAGTTAATCCTAACGCACTTATTTTATAATATATTTGTATCCGATTTGTTATATCATTCCGAGTTAGTTTTTTCTTCTTTTACTTTTTTGTCCTCCCGTTAATAATTTGCTATTTAAGAAGGAAAAGATAAGTAACTAGAGTGGAAATAAATCGTATTTTAATTAGAATGGTTATTTCAATCTGTTATTTCCATGTTAATCTAATTTTTTACTTTCCATTTATAAAACGATATATTCTTATATTTTGAATTTAATGTTACGGTTATATGACTCCATTATCTTTTGCTCCTGGTTGAATTACTTTGCATGGGTTATAGAATGCTGCATACACGAATTCTATCATCACACTTTTTATGAAAACATGATGTAATTATTCTTAAGCTCATAAAAAATTATTTCAACAGAAAATGTTAAAGAACATTGTACCGGCGTCACCACAGTCACTAAAATTGTCAATAATTAATCTTAAGCTCATCAAAAATTATTTTAACAGAAAATGTTAAAGAACATTGTACCGGTCTCTCGTCAGTCATTAAAATTGTCAATAATTTATAACAGGTACAGACATCGAAGTAGCTGATAACCTACTTTTCTTCGTAGAACACTTAACATGATGAACTCCATATTCTCCACCACAATGGCTAAACATTAGGAGTATCAAATTTTTATATACGCTAATTTTTATAATTGCTTGCATATCAGTTTTAAATGTCAACAGCAATGAATGTGCCTTATCCTAAGGGACCCTTATACATGTATAAAAGCATAATGGCATACTGGAGTATGGCTTGAACTGAAGTGAAGATGATAATATTAAATGGAGTTAATTATTCGCCTCAGTACTAAAAATTAGAAGCTCTAGTACCTCTCTCAGGAAAATAAAACTTTGTATGCTTGATAATCAAAAATACTTTGATTCGTATTTTAGTTATTTTTTTGGTGTAACTAACAATGCAAATATGTAATCTCTAACTGGCCTTTGAAAACATCCTTTACTCTTTTTCTTTGCGATTGCGTATTATTGTTACCTTTGAAATATCATGCATCGGCACAGTTGTACTTGTGTATGAACAGGATAGTCTTCAAATGAAATATTTCCACGTAGTAATGTCATAATCTGAAAAAAAGGATATTAAAAAGGTTTTGTATATTTTATTATACTTTTTTTGCTATGTGTCGATCAAACAATGTTCATTAATCGCTGTATAATATACAAAAAAAATGTTTCATTAATTTCTTAAAAGAATGTTAGAGCATTTGAATACTTGACTTTAATTTTAGCTCTTATCTTGCTGCAAATAAGACATTTAAATAAACAATTTTAGAAAATTATTTGACCATTGACTATCAAGATTTCAGACTAGCATGTTAGCTATATCGATTAACTGGTAGAGTTTGGAAAATTCAAAAATAGTTTTTTTTATGCAGTTTTACAGGCTTTATAACTTAAGAATAAATCTCATAATACATGTCACGATTGGTGCCAAACAAAATAAAGTTGCAATCGCGTCGTAAAATCATGCATCAAAGTTCCATATGCTCATTACAGGTAATCCATGCTTTAGAGGTTGAATTTTATGTATATGCTTATAAATTATTTAAAGTATCCTTCTGCTATGGCAACTGATTTACTTACAACTTGTATATGTTCCATAGACCGTTCCTGGAAAGGAGTTGACAAAATTCTTCTAAGTTTTTCACCACCTTTTTGCTAAAACATGGGAAACTCAATTTTCAGCAATTCGATTAAATATTCGACTGTACTTTCAGATCAAAGTATACATCCAAGTCTCACGCTAAACACATATTTACTAGTAACTCGACATCAGAGGACCTTTGTCACAGTTAATTAATTAAAACGATAATAAAAATTGAAAAGTTCGTACGTGCAGTGAAGAACTAAGTTTTACTTTAGGTATGAAACCGATCAGATTAAAAGTTTTATGAGCATCAAATCTGAAATATTTTCAGAATACATAGTGATATCACCCTTGGTCTTATATCTGTGTGAATGACGGATATACCTAGATTGGCACTTCTGAATACTTAAGTTCAAAGGATCAAGTGTGTTATAAAAAATAATGGGAAAGAAGTTTAATCGAAAAAAAACCTGCAGTAGTAATAAGCTAGCTAAGGGAGGTTGGAAACGTAAAAGTGTGAAATGGGACCAGCTAGGGCGCAAGCAATTCCACAAAGATTACAATTAATGATCAATCCCCCGTCAATCCCTGGGCCAATCTGATCCAAGTGAATGATCTGACTGAGCTCTTCATCGAGCTTAACAGGGAACACTGATAGAAAGTGGGAAATACAGATACTTACTAAAGGTGCCTTACTGTAGGACTGTGGATTGAAAGCTAAAAGACGATTAAAATCAGCTTGTAGATAAAGCTGCATTTCCACTAACGACCATTCGTGAGACCCCTTCTTTTTTATGTAGCTGCAAATACCAAATCAAAATACAGTTTCACAAATGTGTATCGATCTTTATATTCAAAAGCTGTAATAACACAAGTTAAACATAAATTGCTTCATTTCGACTTTTGGCAAGGATTAAAGAACATATTTATATTCGTTTAATACGGGAATGATTGAAATCTAGGACTATGATTATAACTTAGTTATAATAGTCCTAGTTGAAATGAAGGATAGCACTTCTTAAATATTTTCTTGTATTTTTCTTCTAATTCTCTTATATGTATATTGGGAGATTTAGTAGAGATTCGCAAAAATACTTCTTGTACAGTATAAAATTTATCGACCGTTAGTACTATGTTACAATATGATACATGTATATGAATAATTATGATAATAAATACAGATATCATTATAGTGACGTTATCAACACGGTGAATTAGGTTACTATATATTATATCGAGCATTACTGTTATCAGCCGAAATAGCTCAGTTGGGAGAGCGTTAGACTGAAGATCTAAAGGTCCCTGGTTCAATCCCGGGTTTCGGCAAAAAAATTTATATTCTTTTTCAACATTATATTTTATATGTTGTTTTTTTTTCATCTTTTTAAGGATTTTATTGCCCTTATTTCTTAAAATGTGGTTAACAACATTTTTCGTATTCCACGATTTTGTCTTTTAACATTATTCATTTACCGTTCACCAGATACTCGCCTCTTTAATGCCACACATATTCCTGTTACTACACGAACAGTATTTGCAACTCTTCTGAACTTTTCTATTGGCTGGAAGAAGAAATTTTATGAAAACATAACTAAAGGTATAAGATAAAATCCATTTATCAATTTTTAAATTGTAGCACATAATACAACGCAGGCAAAAATGTAATGTACAACGCTTGCTGGCTTGTGAAAAAGAAAACTGGGAAACTAAATAATTAAAATAGAAATATTTGTTTAGTATTTGCATCATACCGTGCAAGGCTGTATACGACCACTCTTTGACATAACATAAAATCCTGAACTTTGTAAAATATGATGACTATGTCTTCGTCTGTAATGTCTCAAGCGTCGAACACTTCTCGCTGCATTTACAGCAGCCTTTATACTCCCTCTTCTTCGTCGTGCTCTTGGGGATTGGTTGATGTCCGTGATGGACGATTTGTCGCTGGTGGCATTTGATAGCCGCCTATGTCTATCCTTGCGAGGTGCAGCACTTGTTGGGCGTTCAGTGTAACAGGGTTTGGTATCATTTAATGATTGTTCCTCCACTTCCAATTGCAAACCATCTGGTCCCGTAAGGGTTAGCATTGGTAAACTAGCATCTTTTTGACTTCGAGGGGTTAAACTTACTACTGAATCTCTCGGTGATAAAAGTGGTAATTCCCTTGGCGAAAATGGTGTAAAATCCTTATCCAGAACACCAGTGAAATCGGATTTTCTTTGATGATGAAACAAATGTGTACTATTAACAAGTAAATTACTTGGCGATATTGATGCCAACGTTCTACGTCGTCCTGTGTTCTGAAAACGATGTTCTATAGGAGGTAGCGTCCTTGCAAGTGATGTGCCAAGAGCCAGCTTAATGTCCACCGAACCAGTCTCACCCCGTCTGTAGTGATCCATAACATTGGGTAACATCATGTTTAATATACCTGTGCTATAATAACTTTGGTTTCAAAATATGTTACTTTGCACAGTCTGTACTCTTACTCTTTCGGCAGACTGTCACATTTATGAAAAAAGATCTGCCATAAATATCTATCATAGTATCTAGGAATATTTATAATTTTTATAGATCAAAAACGCAAAATGCAGTTTAAGACAACCACTGGGTGTACCAGTTGATGTTTTTTCTTTGATTATTGAATACAGCAGTGGTTATATGGCGGCACTCGTTTTGCTTTACACTGGTGAAACACTTATTTAGTAAATTGTTGTTGATGGTTGGTATGTACATAAGATAGGAACACAATTGGTTACTCTTGAAATGTTATACGTGTACAAATTTATAATGAATTTCAGAACTTTGTACAAAACTGTTTATGAAATAAACTGATTTGCGTTTCTTTTTGTAAGAATATTGTATACATATTATACATAAAACGAACATTACGAGGACAATTATATAATTATTCAGTTATAATTAATTGTCGTCAGTTTTTTATTATATCGTAATGCATTCAGGCAATTAATGTATTATACAAAATGATAGTTTATTTTTATACATGTAATTTGCAACTAGCATAAAAAAAAGTAAAATATTAATATAAGAAATTTTTTAAACAATATTTCAAAACCGTGATACTGATCCGAAATCATCCGAAATTAAATATGTTACCACCATATAATTAATGCAACAACTGCGAATTTGTTCATAAATTGTATTTAAGAGTTTCCTAGTAACTGTCTATGGTATCTTATCTAAACTTCTTTAACAGTGTGTGCGAATTATTGTAATGCTTAAAGATAAGAAAGCTAAGCTAAGCTAGTCTGCGACATTGATGAATTTACTCCATTCACTAGCGTTGGTGTTGATAGAAGAATTGCTGATTACAAAATGTCTTACAAAACATTTTTAAATATGTGAAAGTTTTATCAAACAGATGAAAGACCTTTAAATAAACGTAGGTTGCGCATACCTCGAATGTTTGAAATTGAAAACAAAAATTAAACCAGTTATTAACATTTGACTTTCAGCAAAAAGTTTATTGCTCAACATCAGCCGAAATAGCTCAGTTGGGACTGAAGATCTAAAGGTCCCTAGTTCAATCCCGGGTTTCGGCATTTTTGTAGAATCCTTTAACAGCGTTACATCTTCCCCTCTTTGTTCTTCTTTATGTCGTCTTAGAGAATAAACTGACATTCACCATTTCAGGTTAATTGTTGAGTTGTGACATTTTTATAACCTGGTAATAGTTTCCTTAACATATTTTAATATGCTTATCTAAATATTTTAAAGCCAAATTAGCAACTTAATTTGCGGTAAAGAATATTTCCTCTAAACTATATAACATA